>QXEO01000553.1:9908682-10000668 GCA_007115705.1 Dactylis glomerata
TGTCGGGGGGATGACCCCCGGTAGGGTCAAGAGAGTAGAAAGACACAAGGTCTATGATTGACTTTATGCCGGGTTATCGAGGAAGGGCCTGACCGGAATATAAGTGCATCGGCCAGGCCGGCATATAATGTGTATCCCTGCTGATACTTGGATATGCCGGCATAGCCGGAATACTAGTATAGGTGTGCCGGCATATACTCAGATATGCCGGCCTAACCATTTTGTGTGTTGTGCAGGAGCAGGGGAGGCCGGATTACCCGACCCTCGTAGGTCGTTGGTCCGGCATATAAGTCCTGGGTATGGCCAACGGTCATATCCGGGACACTTAGGTCAACCAAGGTGTCACATCCCTACAATCAAGGAAGAAAACATCCAAGCATGGTAGCAGAGTAAGATGGCAGGGTGCACAGTGGAGGTTACCTACCCTCACTGTGCACAAGTACGAGCTTACCGCACAGAGGTAAGGCCACAGTTCAAGAGGTACAAGGTACAGGGATATGGCGTCCCATCGAGAGCAATCAGGGGCGAAGTCAAGGGTCTCTGCCATCGCCACCAGCTCCTGTTTGGAGTGTAGCCCTTGTCTTGTGGTCTTGTATGACCGTTGTAACCCTGGCCACCACTATATAAGGTGGCACAGGGAGTCCTAGTTAGAAGGTTGGAAGGTTGGTAGCTGGAAGAAGGTTGGAAGGTTGAAGGTAGATTGATCACTCTGTACTCCTACACTTAGCAGTTCATCTTCCTTCTCTAGCAGAGAGCTTGGAAGCACCATTGTGGTGTACTACACCGACCCATATATACAATCAGTAGAGCAGGAGTAGGGGTGTTATCTCCTTACGAGAGCCCCGAACCTGGGTAGATCAGTGTCTCTTTCTGTCGTGCTTTTTAGCTCGTTCCCCTCTCCCGAATCCTCCAGCATCTAGTTCGGCCCCCATTTAAGCCATCTATGGCATATGTTGTTTCACCACGACGACATTTGGCGCCCACCGTGGGGCTGATCGATATGCTGGGCGGAGTGTTCATTCGGACGGGGTCTGTGATAGCAGCTACGGGAGTGCGCGTGGTCTCTGGCCTCGTCCAGAGGCTAGGCTCGCTCAGTTTCGTCAGTGACAACGCCGGTTGTCTCGGTGGCCGGCCGTTCCCCAGGGATGGCCGGATTATGTCTTTCGGTTCCCACGAGGTGTACGTGGGAACTGAGAGAATTTGCAGGAAGGAGGTGCTGGTGGCGTCGGATCCTCCGTCACATCGGCTGGCTCACGCTGGGTGTAGCGCTCGCTCAGTAGAGTCGGCTGAGGTGATGATGGCCGGCACATCCGTGCCGCCGGCGGAAGATGCCGGCAAAGCAGCAGCGGCCGGAGCTTCTCCTCCGGAGCCGCCGAAGGTCAAGAGGTCGGCGCGTCCTCCGTTGGAGCGTGCGGAGAACCTGGCTGGCACTTCCGGTGTGCCGGCTAGGGGCGAGGTTCTTCTTCCCATCATCGACCGGCTTCTCGAGCCGGTGCGATCCGGCGTTGATCCGGAGCAGACAAGGGAGGTCCTGGAGGGATCTCGTCAGGCCCTCGTCGACGAGGCCCTGGCCATGAACCAGGAGCGCGAACGGTTTAACCGGCAACTCCGTGAGTATGAGGCAGCCCATGGTTTTACTCCTGTAGTAATCCGGCCTAGCCGGATAGAAGAGGTTAGAACTAGAGGCAGAAATCTTAATGCTGAGATAGGAAAAGATGCTAGAGATAAGAGTCATACTGCAACTAGTACTGTGCCTAAGGTAGTCTATAGTTCGCCAGTAAAGAACCTTAGAGCAGCGGCCGAGGTAGCTAAGGATTTATCTTCTTTATCCGGCGAAGCACTGCGTGAGCAGCAAGCCCGGCTTAACCAACTTTTGTCTGAAGCTACAAAGCAGCAGGAGGCCTTTAAGAAGGCAAACCCAGGTGCCGGGGCATCCCAGTACATTGTGTCGGCGGGAGGTGCCGGCGCGAGGTCGAGGGGCCAAGCCTCGTCCCCGCATCCTAGCGCCCGGCGTGCCGGAAGTGTGACCTCTGGCCGCCGGGACAAGCAGATCCAGGTGTACAATCCGGCTGCCGCCGGAAAGCAGGCGATGGTGCAGAAGAATGTCGGCCAAGCTGACAAGTATGTCGGCAGCAAGAAGCGGCCAGAGTGTGCCGGCCGGGCATGAAGCAGCAGCGGCCGTTGGTGGCCGGAGTAATAGTGCAGCCCGGCGTCAGCAACAGGGCGCCGGAGGTGCAGCGCGCAGCAGGGTGCAGGCCATCCGGGACATCGAGAGGATGACGGCAATTCCGCCCTTGCCAGGGCGGGATATCAGCAGCAGCATCAGCAAGGCCGGCATAGTGAGCAGCATCAGCCGGAGCAGCAGCAGCAGATGATCGCAGGCCCAATAGCATCCCGGCTTGGACCTCGGTCCTTGGAAGCCAATGATGCACGTTTCAAGCTGGACAAGCTCCACCAATCAGAGTTGGTGGAGAGACAAGGAGCTCCGGGCCCTATGTGTTTCGTCGTCGACGATGACGCCGGACGTCGGCGAGCGGAGGCGCCGGCGGGCAGGTGGACGACGGCGGCAGCTTCCCTTCTCGGTTTCTTGGTCCGGCGGCGAAGCGCGAGGGGCAGAGGATCTGAGGAAGAAGGCACTGTGGCGGGGGTAAAAAGAATAAGTTACCCCCACCCCGTATTTATACCGAGGAGGCCGGTCGTGGGGGTCGTGGGGAGGATAGTGCTCCACTCCCCCGACCGTTTCTGCGGCGAGGCGCCACGTGGCGGCACAGAGTGGGGCGGCGGTTCCTGTAACCGTGCCATGATGCAATGATGGCAAGAAATAACTGCTGCACTGTGAACCGTCGCATCGTGGGTGACCGTTCGAGGTGGCAGGGCAGTTACAAGTTTCGATGCAAAGCTGTCAGACATGGCTTCTCGAGGAAGACTCGTCTATATGTCGGATTAACTGCCCGATGTATATGTTCCGTCCGGAATACCCTAGGGACTGGCCGGAATAAGTTTCGGAACAGGAACAGAGGCCGGGATATGTGCAGATGTGCCGGCATATAAATCTGATCGCCGGGGCATAATGAAGAAAGGTATGTTGAACCTGTCAAGGCTCCACAGTTATGACTGGGGAACCTCGGCAGCTTCGGGGACTAGTGTCGGGGGGATGACCCCCGGTAGGGTCAAGAGAGTAGAAAGACACAAGGTCTATGATTGACTTTATGCCGGGTTATCGAGGAAGGGCCTGGCCGGAATATAAGTGCATCGGCCAGGCCGGCATATAATGTGTATCCCGGCTGATACTTGGATATGCCGGCATAGCCGGAATACTAGTATAGGTGTGCCGGCATATACTCAGATATGCCGGCCTAACCATTTTGTGTGTTGTGCAGGAGCAGGGGAGGCCGGATTACCCGACCCTCGTAGGTCGTTGGTCCGGCATATAAGTCCTGGGTATGGCCAACGGTCATATCCGGGACACTTAGGTCAACCAAGGTGTCACATCCCTACAATCAAGGAAGAAAACATCCAAGCATGGTAGCAGAGTAAGATGGCAGGGTGCACAGTGGAGGTTACCTACCCTCACTGTGCACAAGTATGAGCTTACCGCACAGAGGTAAGGCCACAGTTCAAGAGGTACAAGGTACAGGGATATGGCGTCCCATCGAGAGCAATCAGGGGCGAAGTCAAGGGTCTCTGCCATCGCCACCAGCTCCTGTTTGGAGTGTAGCCCTTGTCTTGTGGTCTTGTATGACCGTTGTAACCCTGGCCACCACTATATAAGGTGGCACAGGGAGTCCTAGTTAGAAGGTTGGAAGGTTGGTAGCTGGAAGAAGATTGGAAGGTTGAAGGTAGATTGATCACTCTGTACTCCTACACTTAGCAGTTCATCTTCCTTCTCTAGCAGAGAGCTTGGAAGCACCATTGTGGTGTACTACACCGACCCATATATACAATCAGTAGAGCAGGAGTAGGGGTGTTATCTCCTTACGAGAGCCCCGAACCTGGGTAGATCAGTGTCTCTTTCTGTCGTGCTTTTTAGCTCGTTCCCCTCTCCCGAATCCTCCAGCATCTAGTTCGGCCCCCATTTAAGCCATCCTATGGCATATGTTGTTTCACCACGACGACAATGCCACTCCCTGCATCCATGAACACTCTCCCAATGTCGTACCCTCCTATTTGTGCCTTTAAAACCATAGGTGAGTGACCTGGCCTGGGAACTTTCCTCGGGTGGTCTGCTCTGCTGAACTTGACTGGTTGTTCTGACCATCGTAGGTATTCTGTGGTAGCTGGTGGTGATGATATTGCTAGGTTGACTTGCCTGGATATGCTCTTTCGCTCTTTCTTCGACTTGGGCACCGGTTGAATCATGGCTGATATGTACACTTTTGAATCTAAGTGCTTTGCTAGCCTTTGCATTTGATATCCTTGACTTCTGTGTCTTTCTCCTTGCCTCCCTTCTTGTTTTGAGCCCATGGCGCTTTGCAACCTTAGGAATGTTCTACAATCCTTCATCTGGTGGTTTGAGACCCTTTTCCCGTCAAGATACGCGTAGTGGATTCGACAAGGTCCGTATAGCATATCCTCGGCCAAAGGACCAGAGTATCTCGATTTTTCTACTCCTTTTGCCTGAAACCTCCTACTTTCATATCCTTCCTCTTCTTCTAGTACGTAACCCGCGGCTACTTGATTTCGCCTTCCTTGGTTATCCCTGCTGCGGTGTCGTCTCCTCTGTCTACTTATTCTGTCGACTTCTGGTGAACGTCCTCTTTTGTTGTTATACGCGTCCTCTCCATCAGCGAATTTGTTGGCTTGTTCCATTAGCTCGGCTACTTTCGTAGGTCTTGTTCTTCCTATTTCTTCCACGAGATCTGAGCGACGAAGTCCGGCCGAAAAGGCGTCTATTGCTCGTTCGTCGGAGACGTCCTCTACTGAGTTTTTGATTATACTCCAGCGTTGTATATAAGAACGTAGCGTTTCACCTTTCCTCTGCACACATGTTTTAACTTCCTCCAGTGATGCTGGGCGCTTGTAGGTGGAACGAAAATTTCTTGTGAATTGACTTTCGAGGTCCCCCAACTTCCGATGGATTCGTTGGGTAGGGTATTCAGCCAGGACCGTGCGGCGCCGGTGAGGTGCAGCTGCAAACTTTGCATTGTAGTCGCCTTTGTTCCCCCCAATATCTGCACTGCCTGCAGATAATCCGATAACCATAGGGTAGGTTCTTGCGACCCATCATACTTAGGTTGGCCGTGTGGTAATTTGAATCCTTTGGGTACCCGTGTTTTGCGAATCCTGCGGGTAAAGCATAACGCACCCATATCTTTATCGTCGTCCTCGTAATTCTCTTCCCTCCAAGCATGACGCGATTTATTTACTTGAGCTTGTGCTATTATACTCCTTGCGTCCTCCTTCCTTTTCGGTCATTTTTTCTCCTCTGATGACTCGCTATACTCGTTATCTTTGAAATTGTATCTGAACTTCTCCTTTCGATTTCCCTTGCAGCTTGTCGACTTTGTCTCTGGAACTTGTTCCCTGATCTTTCCTTCTACTATTCCGAGGCTTCGTATCGCGGCTCGGTGCATATCTTCTCGTGGGTCCCCAGGTTCTGGTATTGTAGCTAGTAAATACGCTTGTGCTGCTACTAGTGCCGCTTCTGGCGTTTTTTGTATGAAGTCATCTTCCTCCTCTTCTAGCTGTGGGGTAGGGCTCCTTGAGTACCCCTCTTCTCTGCCGCATGCTGTCGCCCCCCCTGTTATGTTTTGGGTCTCCACGCCTTTCTCTGCTGTATTCTGAATCTTCGCTATAGTCTTCCCAGTATTCCTCCCTTGATATACTGTTATTGTCTTGAAAAACCATGTCTCTTTCCTCCCTTAGTTTTTTCCTGTGCTGGTATAATGCATACTGATATCCCATTAGAACTTCTCTTCTCGATCCTTCGGGTACTTCTGTACCATGATTGATAGCTGACTTGATCATCCTCCATTCACCAGCCGAGACATGGACTTTCTCCTTTTCCTTTTTGTTGTGATCTTTTATTTTGTCGACTTGCTTGTCGACATTCTCATTTCCTTCGCTATTGTTTTCTTCTTCTGTTTCAGTGATAATGACGCATAACTGATGTACCTTGGAGACGCCGCTGCTTTCCACGGCGAAGTCCTTTGCGTTGTTGTGCGTCTGACACGCTCTTTCTTCTGAGTCGAATTTTTTCTGAATTTTGTCGCCTTCCGCGATTGGTGTTTTGTCGAAACTGACCGGCGAGTTTACCTCGCTGGAAGAGCCTTCTGATGATTTCAATGTTTCCTCTGTTTTGGGCTTGTTTGCCGACGGATCTGGTTTCGTCGAATCCGAGAGGCGGGATGAACCCGATGGCCCAATGATGATGCTCAAACTTCCAATGGTTAACTCCATCTCTTGACTTCCGTCGAGTTCTGAACTGCTGTTGGCTAAAAGCGAAAAAGCCGTCGAATTCATGATTCCAACGCCCAGGTCCCCACGGTCGGCGCCAATTCACGAGGGTTAACTCGACAAATGCCCTAAATGAAGGACTTAGGATCGGGGAGATAGGGCGTCGGATGAACTCGAAGGTAAAGTTAGTCGAAACTGGTGTATGTCGAAAGTAAACTTTGGGTGTTAAACCAGGCTTGCTTTCAATCTGCCCTACACCGTCCCCTCCTGGCCCCTATATATAGGTGGCCAGGTCTCGAGGATCGGGTAGGGTCCGATACAGATTACAATATCAACATACGGTAAAGACTCGTATTCGACTATCATTACAATTGGGCCTAGCTTAACGGGCCTCAGGGGTACTTCAACATTCGGGCTCTATTAACTATACCCTTGTCAGTTAGCAAATGGTCCAATTTTATAACCTCAAATTTTCTATAAATTATCTTACATAATGGTACACTACAAATCTTCCTATTAAGATATTTGCGATGACATACCTAATAGATATATCTACCAAACTATTAAATTTCTTTAAGCATATATGTTGATGCGTACAATTTTGTCAATATTTGTATGATAGAAATAGCATAGTTATGTTACCAAATAAATTTGTTTATCACAAGCTAAGTGTAGTAATTAATGTACATTGAATTAAAAATAATGATACAATTAATATTATCCCATAATTGATTAACCATGCTAGTTGTGTAATGTGAAAGGTATGATTATTAAGACTATGTCATAATACAATAGTTTTACATGAGTATAAAAGTTTAGTGTAAATTATATGTATTGAACTTGCCCCAGATCCAAAACTTAGTTAGACCGGTTCTAGGAATATGCCATTTCATATCCAATTAGGCCTTGTTCTAGCCGACATTGTCGAATCTCGTTTGGCGTCGTCACGTTTTTTTCTCCCACACCAACGCGTCCCATCGGTCACCACCCTCGACCCATTCTTTGTTGCCACTCATGGATGGTAGGAAGTTGCTCAAACGGCTGAATCAAGAATGAGCAGCATCACTCTTGGAAGGGAATAAGACGGTCGCCTTTAGGAAAAAGCTTGCCCAACAGCTCGCGGAGTCTGCGACCACATTGATATGGCCGTAGATGGGAGTTTGACTTACCTTTCAAGGAGCACATCGCCGGGGTATGTTAGTTGTTCAATGAAGCGGGAATATGTTAGTTTGATCAAATCACATGGTGGCGAAGAAACAAAAATACACGAGTTTGATCAAATGGTCAACTAGGACTAAGACTACCAGTCTACCAGATATGTTAGTAATTCAATGAAGCGGGGATTAACGCATAGGTTTGATTTCGTGGGGATTTCAACGTGAGGAGATGTTCATGTTAGATCTCTCCATTCTATTGTACAATCACCTAGAAGAGAGGATCCTCACCTAAAACTACTCAAAAATTGACCAAACATAGTTTGGTCAGGACTAAATCTAAATGGTGTCATAACACGTAAGGAGAGGTATTGGCGCCAAGTTGTGCATGCTATCTTATCTCTAACTAAGTATCTTGAACCCATGAGTCCACAAGGGCCACAATCATCACAAGTTTTGGAATTCTGTGTTTGTGTGACAGTTTCGTTCATGCTATGGACTTCAGGAGATGCTCCCGGCCGGCTGTTTTCTATCTTGATGCTGGTGAATGACATTGATGCGCTATTGCTGCACTTTGCTACGGTGGTCTCTGGAAGATCTCTGCCCTCTTGGTTGGAAAAAAACATCTAAAAATATCTTGATTGGTAAAACTGAAAAGAAAAAGTCCAAAATGCACTAACGTGTGGTAAAAACAAACCGTAACAGATAAAGAGGGTAAATCGATATAACGAGAGATAACAAATAAAACAAACAAATACTATAGTGAGCACACCAAAATCTCCACTGCATTAAACAACAATAATGTTCTTATTGAATCGCATAAGGAAGCTCAACTGAAGAATTCTCAAACCCCAATAGTTGACAGCATCCATCACATTACAGATAGAAAAACATGCATCATCCACGGCCTCACACGGCTTCAATCTGAATCAAACAACATGACGACCTCCACATCCGTTCGCGAGACTGACCACCACGTACGTAGGCGCCGAACTTTTATGTTGCCGACATTATGGAAACCAACAACGATCGATTGACAGTGCGACTCAGCACACACACCCTTCAGTTCGTCACCTGGCAGGATTAGTAGTCGCTGCTCGCAACGGCCGAGTGGTCGCCGCACATGTAGAGGTACCGGTAGACGACGCCGGCGAGGCCGCCGCCGATGAGCGGGCCGGCCCAGTAGATCCAGATGTTGGTGAAGTCGCCGCTGGCCACGGCGGGGCCGGTTGAGCGCGCAGGGTTCATGGAGCCGCCGGAGAAGGGGCCGGCGACGAGGATGTTGGCGGCGACGACGAAGCCGATGGCGATGGGGGCGATGGTGCCGAGGGATCCCTTCTTGGGGTCGGCGGCGGTGGCGTAGACGGTGTAGACGAGCCCGAAGGTGACGATGACCTCCATCACGACGCCCTCGAGCGCGCCCACGCCGGACAGACCGTGTATCGGGGTAGCCTGTACGCAGAGATCGATATGTGAGTGTCAACTAGTGTAGCCTTTTCTTTCGAGCTCTCAGGTCTCGGCCGGAAAATTCAGATCGAGCTGCACGAGGTTGCGTACCGCGCCTGTGCAGTACTGGACGAGGACGGAGCCGACGATGGCGCCGAGGAGCTGGGCAACCCAGTAGAAGAGGCCGGTGAGGATGGTGATCTGGCCGCCGACGGCGAGGCCGAAGGTGACGGCGGGGTTGACGTGGCCGCCGGAGATGTTGGCGCCGACGGCGACCGCGACGAACAGCCCGAACCCGTGGCAGATCGCCACCGCAACCAGCCCGGACGCATCAAGCGGCGCGCCGCCGCTCACCTTGGCTGCATTTTTTATCAGTTGTTACTACACGTGGTCGTACGCCGTCGTCGACTTGAACCTTACGAGCAGAACATGCATGGGCGGAAATTAAAGCAGAGCAACTCACTGTAGGCGATGGCGGAGCCGACGCCGGCGAAGACGAAGATGAGGGTGGAGATGAACTCGGCGATGTAGGCCTTGAGAGAGGCCACGCTGAAGGAGTCATCGAAGCGGCCGAAGGCGATGCTACCCGGCATGGTGTCTGCGGCGGGTTAGGATCGTCGGAGCTGACTGGGAAGGAGAGGTGAGATGGCTGAGAATACGGATCAGGGACGTGGTGAGTGAGCTCTTAATATAGCTGGTGTGAGCGGCTCTTCGGCTTAAAATATAAGAAATTTCGGTGTGAATAGCTATTTTTAGTTCTGGATTAGTGTGTAATGCAGATCCAATATGACCTTGTGCATGTCATTAGTGATGTTAAGCCATTAAGGAATTAATTTGGTGCTCTATAGTGTCTCACGTGAACAAGTAAGACTTTTTCGAGCCAAGCAGAGCAGATATGTATGAGATTTTAGCTTATTGTTGGATGAATTATAATACTCTCTTCGACCACTTTTACTTGTCTTCAGTATGAATATATCTAGATACTCAAATGTGTCTCAATATATACATATTAGCGATAGATAATAGTTGTCGACGAAGGAAGTACTTAACATAATAAAACATATAAATACACTTTTAGGATTATAAATTACAGATTTGGGGTGTGGGAATCATGTCTTTATCCCGTCACAGTTTGTCCGTTTAGAGGGGCGTCGGATATGTGTCCGCTCACACTTTGTCGATGCAACCAACGACACCATAAACGTGCACGGCTATGTCTAATTTGGCCATATTTACTATAATTCAAATAACATAATTAATTCACACAATAATTCAAATTCTGGTAGTCATTTAAAATGATAAATTGTCGAACACAAGACATGACCAGGAGGACAACTCATTTCCTTTGTAAATTCGCATATGCTCAACACTAGATCATCTAGGACTTACCGATGAACATCTTGGTCAAGGATTTGATGAGGCATATCAAGAAAATCTTCAGTCTTGTTTGGTGCATGCTTGCGCTAAATCAAAGGTCCCATTAAGTCTCAACCTACTAGATTATTTCTCGAGAATTATGGTCATCCTGCACAATAAGACTTCTTTTGATTCATTTGATTTGTATAGGAATTGTGTAGGATTTAAATTTTATAGGAAAATTTTCTACACACATGTTTAATTCATAGGAACATATCTCATAGGAAATAATTCTATAGAAATCTTGTAGTGTAAATCCTATAGGAAAAAAGCATTAGGTCATACCTCATAGAAAATTCATTTGCTTCATCTTCCTATAGAATTCAAGTAGGCATGACATTCCAATCCCATGTCTTTCCTATTCCTATGGTTTTCCTATTATATTTATCAAAGGAGCCCTAATATTGTAACAATGTTGTGCATGATCAGAAAAGCAGTCATTACCTCCACACATTATATCGACATCCCATGCTCATGTTTTAGGCGAGTATGTAGACATTTATTATTGCCCTCGCTCTTACCGGACGGTGAGTTTATATAAAACCGTGGCGGCCAGCTGGGCGCTATGTTAGTGAAAACAACCCAAATAGAGACCAAATATGTCAAACGCTAAAGAAAACCACGAGTAAGAAAGAGAGGCGGCTGCTAGGGTTCCACCCTAGCTGCCGCCATCTGCCTCGTCCTCGCCATCTACGATCGGGAATCGACAGGTCCCTGACTCCTGAGCTTGTCACTTCGGTGGTGGGAGGAGGTGGGGATCTCGGACCTGCGCTTGGCATTCTTGAAGGGTCCCTAAGTTATAGTTTGGCCAACCGGCATCGTCGTTATGGTGGTTATGGCGGCGTTGTGCGGGACAAGAATAAGGTATTCCTGCCTCCTCGTCCACCTCGTCGACGGCGATCTCGCCGGTGGTGTTGAGGAGGGCGGGGATTCATCTGGTTGCCGCTTCCGTGAAGTGGTGGATCTCGTCCAGTCTATGTATGTTACAAGTTTAGTGTTCGAAGCTTTGGATCGATTCAAGGGTTCAACGACGATGATTTTGGCTTTGGGGCGCCGGTCCTTAGGGGCACTTGCACGAAGACTTCCCTACTATCATAAACAACATCAGGCCGACTCCGGTATGGGAGCGGCGACAACAGCGCGTCGGCGGCTCGCTCCGACGACAGTAGTGGTCGTTAGATGGTCCAATGACCTGAATGTAATTTTTATTATATTTGGATTGCGTGGTACTTATTGTAAACTCATGGAATAGATTCGAATCTTTTTATACAAAAATCAAATCTGTCGACCGAGGTAGCTAATGGAAGTTCCCATTTTCGGCCAATTTCTTCTTTTTCGCTTTTGCATCACGGCCAAGTTTTCTCAACATCTTACCATAACCGGTTGACAGGAACAGCACATGTCCGACGTGGCGCACACACCTCCGATCTTATCCAATGCTCTCACGCCAGCTGTGCTTGTCGCGCCGAAATGCCATACTCGGAAACGTCTGGAGAGCTTGAGACGCCGCCGCTCAATCATTCGTGGGACCCGTGATCGCCGACCGTACATGGCAGGGAGGGATGTGATTAGAGAGGCCGTAACATGACAGCACTACGTTTGGTTCTCTCTTCCCTGTAGCTGACAAAAGGATGAGTAGACTTGATGTTTATCTGACTGTGTCTTTGGCTCTGGATTAGGTTGATTAATGGCCATCAGTGGTTAGCCGATCACAAGTCACTCTCCATGTTTTAGAGAATGTTATCGCACAGATGGATCCGGGAGAAGAAGCATGCATTGATTAATGAGAAGGTTTATTTTTCAGTTTGAAGTCGCACAATAAGTTACGGATATGATACTTCTGTGCTCTGAAGTACACCCTCCATTCCGAAATACAAAAAGGTTTAGCTATTCCAATGTGAACTACATATAGACATACTAGCAAATATCAATATACTGTGATTCAAAAAAATGCTACTAGAACTCAGTGGCGGAGCTGGTATAGAGAAATTGGGTTCAGATGAACCCAATAAAATCCAACAAACCCTCCTTACATTAGTATGTGATACTGCTAGTTAGTGGAAGAAAACACAAGAACACCAAGAGATGAATCCAATGATTTTTGCCTCTAGCTTCGCCTCTAGTAGAACTTCTTATAATTCGGAACGAAGTTTGTGAGGTCGAACGAACAAATTGTGGCGATGGAGAATGTGAATTTGTAGTTCGAACCATCCGGTCGACATGGATGTGAGAATAGGTGTTTCACTGTTGTTGCACATGCTCTCTTGGAATGCTACCTCTCTTTGGATGTGTTCATAGCTATTCTTTGTTTGGAGATTGTTCACTTTTCGATTTTCCGTACATCCAGTAGCTAGATCGTGCTAGACGAGACTGATTGAGCGTCCTGTAGTTTGTCACTGAACACCCGGTGCATGCCATGGTTCCAGCCACTTGATTTCTACCTCCTAAAGACAGCTAGGACACTTATTTAGGGTAAGGACATGAGATGAGTTTCAGTATGCGTCTCAAGTGGTTGATATTGGGGGTGATGAGATATATTATATAGTACTAACACGGGAAAATATCTAGTGATCCACACTTTAAATGCTACCATGATACCAGTTTATAAAATTTAAATTTGTAACTGTCTAAAGGTTTCACAAAAAATATGTTAGTGTTTATGTCGGTGTTCTGGATACCGGGGTATCCCGGTCCACCTGCTCCTAGACTCCTTCAACGGCACAGCTTCGGCCCAGGGGTAAACCGATGACCGAAGCCCAGCGGAGAAGACCCTCATGAGGAGGCGCCTTATGAGGAGAACGACGGCTAAAACTGCTAAGGACCAGAAGACCTCCTCACGAGCCGTTTCTCGTGAGGGGATGGACCATATCCACGTCAGCTCAGTACGTTTCCGTGCTGAGCAAGAAGATAAAGACAGAGGACCGCGTACCGTCCACGCTACCCCGACAGGGAGGAGACCAGTTTTCGCCGTGCCTGCATAAAGCAGCACAGTGGTTGTTGGCCACCCCCCCCCCCCCTAAAAATAGGGTGGACGGTGCAGGACGCCAGAGGAGGACGTCAGCTTCCTCCACCCACTCCCGTAGACCGGCGCCACTGCTCTACGAAGACTACTTCTACCGAAGACCCAAGACAACAGCTGTCTCTTCTCCTTGGCCGTTTGTGGCAACCCCTTCCCCAAGATGATAAGGGGAAGGAGGACCTCGGTGCTATAAAAGGAGGGGAGGCCACCCCTTAGAGGGGATCCGATCTTCATCTCCGGGCTCCTAGCTAGGCTAAGTTGGTTCTTCTACCTCCGGCCAGTTAGAGCTCTGTAACCAAGACCTTGTACTCCTCGCGAGGTGTCGCGTCGTAATACAGGAAGGCAGGAAGTAGGGGCTTTACCTCACCACGAGGGCCCTGAACCTGGGTAAAGCACGATGTCTCTCTCTGCAGTGCGGTGTGCTTTCTGGCGTCTCGAGGCTTCCGTCGCCGTGTTTCGTTGCGATCCAAGATCTCACGCGTACAGCCCCCTGTGTTCGAATCTTTGGGTCCGTCGTGTGGTACCCCGTGTTCTTGCGACACGAAATCCATCGACATTTGGCGCGCCAGGTAGGGGGCTGTGGTGTGTTTTCTTCTAGATCTGCTTTGACATGGCTGACGCCAACGCAAGGCTCGAGCGTCTTCGCCGCCGCAACGCCGTTCGGGGACAAACCGAGCCCATCTTCTGTCGCCAGCACGTCTCGGCCGAGGAGGAAAAGGAGGAAGATCTGGAGTCCTCCTACCTCCCGTCCGGGCGTACAGAGTCTTCGCTCTCCTTCACCGCCACTGCTACTTCTCGCGCTCGTTCTGGGAGTCAGCTGACTCCTGCGCAGGCTCTCGCCATGGCGCAGGAGCTGCTGCGCTATCAGCCCACTGTGGACGGGCGTGAGGGGTGGCGTGCTCGAATCGCCGAACTCGTCACCATCGCCAACGAAGACCCGGCCTTGGGAGGAGCCCAGGGCACGGGAGAGCCAGATCCGGCGCTGGGGCACCGCGCCCCGGGCGCCGGAGGTGGGAAGGCCGCTCGGGCCAAGAAGGTGGTTTCCCGCGCCATGTCTTCGCCGCGTGGGGAGCCCAGCTGCCAAATCGTCCAACACGCTCCGGAAGACGCACGCGTCTCCCTTGTGCGCCGCCGCGAAAATCATGACCGTGCCATCGATGACATCGGCGAAGCTGGCAAGAACGTCAAGGTTACCGGGGACCCTGTCTACAACCCCGGGTGCCTTGCTCTCACTCGCCAGCAACGCTACGTGGTCTGGCCTGACAAGTTCAAGCCAGACATCGGTGCGCGTTACGACGGAACCACCAACCCCATCGAATTTCTCCAGCTCTACGTCGTCGCCGTTCAGGCCACGCGTGGAGACCAGCGTGCGATGGCTAATTGGTTTCCCATGGCCCTCAAAGACGCTCTGCGGACTTGGCTCATGAATCTTCCGCACGAATCCGTGACTTCATGGAAGGACTTGTGCCGTCAGTTTGTTGCCAACTTCATGCCAACGTACGAGCGCCCCGCCACCAAGAATGATCTCAAGGCGGTGCATCAGTACAAGGGCGAAACACTTCGTCAGTACATCCAGCGCTTCAGCCAGATGAGGAATAAGATTCCCTGGATCTCCAATGAGGAGGTCATCTCCGCGTTCTCCACGGGCGTCTCTGACATTAAGATGAGGGAGAAGCTGTCCATAAATGATGAGCTGACTTCTGTCGTCGGGCTCTTCGAGATCGCCGACAGATGCGCCAAGGCCGAGGAGGGGAGGCTCTTCGTGCACAACCTACCGGAGGTGCTTCCCCCAAAGCCGAAGTCCAAGGACCCTAAGCGTAAGGAGGCTGCTATCCTCGCGGCGGAGTCTGATCATAAATAGCACCGTGGGGACTGCTCCGATCGCGATAAGGGTCGTCGCCACCGCTACTGCATCCTCCACAAGAAGGACACCCACAATATCGACGATTGCTGGGTAGTCCAGAAATTTCATGAAGAGAATGGAGTCACCAAGCGCCGTGGGAATAGCCATAGCTATGGCAAGGGAGGATCCTGGGGCGATCGCCGCGACGACGACCGGGACGAGGGTCGCCGCCGCGATGGTCTGTCACGTGCAGATCCCGAGCCGCTACCGCTGCCTCCACTAGTGAACGATCATCAGGAAGAGAACCAGGGGTTATCAAGAGCCGCGAGGCTTTGCCGCCTGCATCCTGGGTGGAGCCCAAGCTCCTTTGTCTAATCGTCACTTCAAGCAGCTGTCGTGAGAGATCGCGGCGGCACAGCCCAGCGCCAACAGCCACAGGTTGAAGTGGTCTACCAGCAAGATCGGCTTCGACGAGGAGGATCATCCAATCTCCACTAAGGTTGTGGGCACGATTCCCCTCTTGTGCAAGCCTACCATCAATAATATCGCCGTCAACCGTACTCTCATCGATGGAGGGGCAGGCCTCAACATCATCTCCGTCGAGGTCTTCGAGAAGATGCAAGTGCCGTACCACCGGCTCATTGCAACCCGACCATTCTTTGGGGTAACAGAGGGTTCTACAATGCCCATCGGGCAGGTGCGCCTGCCCGTCACCTTCGGCACCCGGGACAACTACAGGACAGAAAGCCTTGACTTCGATATCGCCTACATCACGTTGCCATATAATGCCATCCTGGGCTACCCAGCCCTGGCAAGATTCATGGCGGCGACGCATCATGGCTTCAACATCCTCAAGATTCCTGGCGCCAATGGCACGATCACCGTGCGCTGCAACGAAAAGGATGCTCTCCGCTCTGTAGAGCACGTCTACCGTGATGCTGCCACCATGTTCCCCGCCGATGAAGATCTGCTGGAACATTCTGGTGACCTCACGAGGAAGAAGTAGCTCATGTCATAGGAGCGAGCTGCAGCCAAGAAGGCCTCTCTCGAGCCCCTCTTGCCGGGCTTGTCAGGGAAGAGGTTCGCCGCCTCCACGTCAACTGCGCCAAGCGAGGACCTGGTCCATCCAATGCTGGACATGAGCATTGGGGAAGCTGCGGTACCCTCAGGGAGGAGGCCCCAGTTTACCCAAGAGCGCTCTGCTACAAAGAAGGTCCCGCTCCAAGCGGGGGGGCTACGAAAACTTCGTCACCATCGGGGCAGGGCTTTCCCCCAAATAGGAAAGCGCGCTCGTCACCTTCCTGTGGGCAAACTCTGTTATGTTCGCTTGGACTCCGTCAGATATGCCCGGCGTTCCCAGGGAGGTGATTGAACACCACTTAGCCATGTACCCTCAGGCATACCCCGTGAAGCAGAAGACCAGGAAGCAAGCACAAGAGAAACAAGACTTCATCGTCCAAGAGATAGAGAAGCTAAAGAAGGCCAAGTTGATACGCGAGGTAGCCCACCCCACCTGGATTGCTAATCCAGTGGTTGTCCCAAAGGCTAACGGCAGTGGGTGCCTCTGCGTGGACTTTACAAGTCTCAACAAAGCCTGTCCCAAGGATCCTTATCCGCTCCCAAGGATAGATCAAATCCTCGACTCCACCGTCGGCTGCGACCTCCTTTGCTTCTTGGATGCCTTCTCCGGTTATCATCAAATCAAGATGGCAAGGGAGGACGAAGAGAAGACTGCCTTCATCACACCCTGCAATGTGTACTGCTACGTCTGCATGCCCTTCGGCCTAAAGAACGCAGGAGCAACCTTCCAAAGGCTCATGCGCAAGGCCTTGGGGGCTCAGATGGGAAGGAATGCTGAAGCCTATGTCCATGACATCGTCGTCAAGACTCGCGAGAGTCATACCTTCATTGAAGATCTAGAGGAAACCTTCGCCAACCTGAGAAAGGTAAACATCAAGCTCAACCCCGCCTAGTGCGCTTTCGGCGTACCGTCAGGCAAGTTGTTGGGGTTCCTCATGTCTCATCGCGGGATAGAGGTGAACCCCGACAAAGTCAAGGCCATCGAAGAAATGTGTCCTCCACGCAGTCTTAAGGAGATGCAACGCCTCGCAGGATGCATGGCAGCCCTGGGGCGCTTCATTGCGAGGAGCGGAGAGAAGGCCCTGCCTTTCTTCAAGCACATGAAGCGCACTGGGAAGTTCGAGTGGAATCCAGAAGCTGACAAGGCCTTCGCCGACCTGAAGAGGTATCTCACGAGTCCACCGATCATGGTTGCCCCAACATTCCATGAGCCCTTGCTGCTCTACATCGCGGCAACCCCAAGGACCGCGAGCGCCGTCCTCGTCGCTGAGCGGGACGCCAAGGTAATCGCCAAAGAGGAGATCAATCCTCCATGCTCGGGAGCTCCTCCTGAGGGAGAAACAGCAATCCCCTCTGCCCCTCTCGAGGGGCTGCCCGCTGCAACTTCGCCGACTGAGCCGCTCTTGGAGAGCGATGCTCCTGACCTCTGTGAGGAGAAAACTCCTGAAGACACCACCAAGGTGCAGAAACCCGTGTACTTCGTCAGCACGGTACTGCGCAACGCGTGGGAGCGCTACACCATGCAGCAGAAGCTGCTCTACACCCTGCTGATCGCTTCAAGGAAACTACATCACTACTTCCAGGGCCACCCGATCAAGGTGGTCACTGATCGGCCCTTGGAGACCATCCTGTGCAACCCAAATGTCACCGAAAGGGTGGCAGAGTGGGCCGTGGAGCTTCAACCTTTCGAGATCTCCTTCGAAACCACCAAGGTAATCAAAAGCAAAGCTCTGGCCGAATTCACCACCGAATGGACTGATCCATTCGCCGACGAGCCTCCATAGGTGGAGTCTACACTTCCCGGAGAAGAGGCCCCAGGACTTTGGGTCATGCACTTCAACGGCGCCTTCAACCTTCCCGGCGCGGGGGCTGGGGCCGTCCTCACCTCTCCCACCGGGGACAAGCTCTTCTACGCCGTTCAGCTCTATTTCAGGCCAGAGCACAAGGTCTCCAACAACATTGCGGAATACGAAGGACTACTCGCTGGCCTAAGGGCGGCAAATGCCTTGGGCATCAAGCGCCTCATCGTCAAGGGAGATTCATAGCTGGTTGTGAACTTCTCTAACAAGAGCTACACTCCAAAGGATGAGCATATGGCGGCTTATCTTGAAGAACATCGAAAGATAGAAAAACGCTTCCAAAGACTAGAGCTGAAGCACATTCCGCGAGGAGAGAATGTGGAAGCGGACGAAATAACCAAGCGTGCCTCTCATCGCCTAGCGCAGCCAGCTGGCATCTTCGAGGAGCGCCTCATCAAGCCGTCCGCTTCTCCATCAATGACAGGATCCGACCTTCCGCCTGCCTTGCCGCTGCCATCGGAGCAGGGGGCTCCAGATTGTGGGCCTCCTTCGGGCGACCACGTCCTTCTGGCATTGGCTAGGCAGGAGGGGGTGGATTGGATCCTCGAGCTCAAGGCTTTCCTCATCAGCAGCAAACTTCCCGAGGACGAGTCAGAAGCCAAAAGGATAATACGCCAAGCCTCGGGACACTGCATCAAAGATGGTGACTTGTACCGGCGTCGCCCAAACAGCGTCGCTCTGAAGTGCATACCTACTCACCAGGGCCAAGAGCTTCTCAGGGACATCCATGCCGGTGAGTGTGGACACCATGCCTCTGCTTCAACCCTCGCTGTAAAGGTGTACCGTAGCGGCTTCTATTGGCCTTCGGCACTTTGGGATGCGGCAGAAATGGTCAAGAGGTGTGAGGCGTGCCAATTCCATGCCAAGCAGGTACATCAACCAGCGCAGGAGCTACAAACCATCCCGCTCACTTGGCCCATTGCTGTTTGGGGGCTAGACATCTTGGGTCCATTCCCTATAGCGCAAGGGGGCTATCACTACCTCTACGTCGCCATCGACAAGTTTACCAAGTGGGTGGAGGTGGAGCCGGTGTGCACCATACCGGCCAGGTCCGCAGTCAAGTTCATCCGTGGCCTGGTCTGCCGTTTTGCTGTGCCCAACCGCATAATTACCGACAACGGCAGCCAGTTCACCAGCGGGCTATTCCAGGAGTACTGCACATCGGCCGGCATCAAGATCTGCTTCGCATCAGTCGCCTATCCCAGAAGCAATGGCCAGGCCGAGCGTGCCAACGCCGAAGTCCTCAAGGGACTCAAGACGAGAAGCTTCAACGCCAAGCTCAAAACCTGCGGCAAGAAATGGTTAGACAACCTCCAATCCATCTTGTGGTCCATTCGGACTACCGCCACCAAGCCCACTAGGGAGACTCCTTTCTTCTTGGTCTACGGGGCGGAGGCTTTTCTTCCCACCGACGTCAAGTTCCGGTCACCAAGGGTGCTCGCCTTCAACGAGATACATCAAGAGGACCTCATCAAGGATCGCCTCCTCTAGCTTGAAGAAGCTCGGTGCCAAGCAGCGCTTCGCACTGCGAGGTACCAGCAGGGACTTCGCCGCTACCATAGCCGCCATATTCAAGCAAGGACTCTGGAGGTGGGCGATCTGGTGCTCAGAAGGATACTCTCTCGCGAGGGCCTGCACAAGCTGTCTCCGTGTGGAAGGGCCCCTTCAAGGTGACGCACATCGCCAGGCCGGGCTCGGCGCGGTTGGAAACCGCAGAAGGCGTGCCGGTGGGGAACCCGTGGAACATAGCTCATCTGCGAAAGTTCTACCCGTAGGTTCCTCACGAGGAGATAAGACCGTTATCACGGCACTTTGTATCAGCTCAAACTGCTCTTCAGCACTGAGTTTAAGTTAAAGCGCATGTAGCGCCTCAGCTTCAGCATGATATTGAAACGGCATGAAGTCCATTTATTTTCAGTTGTGCTTCACGCGGAAGGGGGCTAGGCATGGTGTATATGCTGGGGCCTTCGCCCGGAAAATAGCAAGCCCGAAAATCCCAAAGGGACTGAGCTCTGATTAGGGGTAACGACCCCGCTATCGATCACCTCTACGTGCCCGTGGTACTTAGTTCCTCGCGAAGTACACCGGAAAATAAGAAATCTTCAAAAAAAGTCTGAGGTGTGCCCAAGGCACCCGCTAAGGACCAGCACCTCGTGAGCAACCCTCACGAGGGCGCAATGACGCGTCGATGCACTTAGCATCCACAGAAGTCAAGATTCCCCTCGCTCGAGGAAGGCCAAACACGACAGGATTATCGAAGACCAAGGCCGCTCCGATCATCTTGCGAAGGAGACACAGATCTGGAGGTCCGCGCCAGGCCCTTCACCTCGTGAGCAATCCTCAATGAGGTTTCGACGTCCTCTGGGCTCTCTTAAGCGTTGACGCTTTTGCATCTGTGAGAGTCCAGCTTCCCTCACATCGAGGAAGGCCCCGTGAATCGCCATGTGCGGCAATTTGCTCTTAGCTGCTGGCACAGATAGTGCCGCGCTCCCTCACGACGAGGAAGGTCCCTGTGCCGGTCACAGGGGCATCTTATTCGCCTTTCTTTTTTTGTTTGTTTTATTGATTTGTTTTTCATTTTTGGGGATTTGGGGTTTTTTGTGTTTTTTTGACTCTGTTTCAACTTCTTGTCTCAAGAATCGTCTGTGGTCGTCGCCGGCGCCGACCCCGTCATGAGCTCTGAGGCGCAGGGAGGCCTCCCTCAAGCGTGAACAACTCGTCAGGGCTCTCGAGCGTGCGGATGGCCAGGACAGCGAGAAGCAGTAAGGAGCGAAGGAAAAGGACAACTAACAAGGAAATATTTGTTAATAGCCCCCAGTGGGGGAAGAAACAAAGGCACGGCGGGGCATACCCCACCAGCGTGAGCTACATCACAAAAGAGGGGAGGAGACTAGCTCTCCTCCCCAGAAGGCTACCGTGGCAAGGCCGCCCCTTTACTCCGCCCCGGGTTGGAGGAAGGTGCGGTGGACACCGGCAGCGGCGAAGATCCGCACCGAGGACTCCAGCATCCCCAGCTTGAAGCGGAAGACGAGGTGGTCGCCGACGCTGAGGCGGTGGCCGAGGGCGAATGCCCTCCAGCGCCCGGAGAGGACGGCATTGCCGCCCGCTCCGAGGATGATATCAACAGGCCAGAGGAGCTCTGGCCTGCTCTGCTCTACCAACACGACCTCTCCAGTGGAGAAGCCGGGGGCGTAGATTACCCTCCGAACTGCATCGGGCAGCCGGAGGGAGATAAAGCTCCAGGCGTCGACGATGACGAGGAGCTCCAAGAAGTGGGACCCCAGCCCGATGAGGGGTCCCAGCATCTCCGCCGCCGGGCGGCGGGGAGTCACGACCACTCCGGTCACGGGAGGGGCCACCTCCTATGTCCCCGGATCATTCGCGGCCGGGAGAAGGGGGCCCAGGGCGGCCTCCACCTCTCGGAGCGCCCGATCGATGCTCCCCGCGGGGCGGGAAGCCGCCGTCGCCGCCACAGGCGACGGCGCGCTCAGAGCGCCTCCAGGCGCTAGACCCCGAAGGGTCAAGGCAATGGAGGTCCCTAGGGCGGCGCGGTTCGCCATGCCCTGCGTCGGCGCCTCGATGCGCAGGGGACCTTCGACGCCAGGCGCCCACCGGGCGGGAACCTTCGCCTTGTTCCTGCTGGCCGGGGGGCGCCCACGGCGTTTCACCCCCGAGCCAGATCCAGCGGCAGCGGAGGAGGCGGAGGGATCCATCGCTCGGGGAAGCGTCTGAGGAAGAAGTAGCACTGGAGGAAGAGGATGAAGTGCCAGAGGTGTCGAGGAGGCAGTATTTAAAGGGCGTGGCTGGCGTCGAAGCGTCAGGTCCCAGCACGGGAATCGGAGCATCGGTGCAGTGCTCTGCAGCGAAGTGACGCGCCTTCATGATGGTTTGACGCCTCGGGGACTGCTGCGATGCCTGCCGCTTCGTCTCGCCAGCTGTGGTCGCGCCACGCGTCCGCAGCCTCTGCATCTTCACATGGTCCTCTGACCACGCGCGTTGACGCGTGCCGTTGGAGGGCCCAGCAGCTTCTGGGGACCCCTGACCCTTCGCTCCCTCGAGAGGGCGCGTTTGTGGGCCAGGCTCCCGGGGGCTACTGTTGGTTTTCTGGATACCGTGTATCCCGGTCCACCTACTCCTGGGCTCCTTCAACGGCATAGCTTTGGCCCAGGGGTTGATGCGTGGTGAATGACCAGCCCGTTGGGAACCCCAAGAGGAAGGTGTGATGAGTATAGCAGCTAGTTTTCCCTCAGTAAGAAACCAAGGTTTAATATCGTTCTTGAAGAAGAGAGACGGTGACGGCTGAAGGTGATGCTTGCTAGTTTGCGACAGCAGCGGACAATTTATATATGGCGCCTCGTCCAAGCCTTGCTTGCTAGCTGCAACGTGGAACCTGCACACACACAAACAAATACTTTGCTCCCAACTTGCGATGAGGTTGTCAATCTCACTGGTTTGCTTGAAACAAAGGTTATGAGTGTATCGAGTGGAAAACAATAGTAATATGCGAGTAAAGTAAACAGTGCGGGAATAGTAAACAGGTGATTGCAGTATGATTAAAATAGGACCGGGGTCCACAGTTCACTAGTGGTGTCTCTCCATAGATAAATAACATGCTGGGTAAACAAATTACAGTTGGGCAATTGATAGAATAAAGATAACGTGATATGTCAAGAAGATCACTATGAGATTCACTCTGGGCATTACAACAAAATACATAGACCGCCATCCAACTGCATCTATGACTAATAATCCACCCCCGGGGATATCATCCGAACACCCTAGAAGTATTAAGTTGCGAACAACAGATAATTGCATTAAGCAAAGTGTGTAATGTAAACAAAGCATATGCCCTTGAGCATATGAATGTTGTTTTCTCCCTAGTAGCAACAGCACATCTACCACCTTAGAGGTTTCTGTCACTCCCCCAGGTGAAATAGAGACATGAACCAACTATCGAGCATAAATACCCCCTCTTGGAGTCACTAGCAACTACTCGGCCAAGATAGCCACTAACAACGGAGAGCATGCAAGATCATAAACAACATAGAGATAACAAAAGATATAATTCAGTACAGCAACTTAATCATAAACACCAATATTCATCGGATCCCAACAAACCAACATCATAGAATTACATAACGGTGATCTCAATCATGTAGGGCAGCTCATGAGATCTAAACATGAAGCACATGGTGGAGAAGACAACCATCTAGCTACTGCTATGGACCCATAGTCCAAGGTAGACTACTCACTCATCGCTCCGGAGGCAAGCATGGCGATAAGAAGACCTCCGGTGGCGATTCCCCTCTCCGGCAGGGTGCCGGGGAGAGCTTCTGGACCCTCCCGATCTTCGGGTCGACGGCGGCGGCGGATCGCGATGTATTCTGGAAAACTGATCGGGCTCTTAGGTTTTTCTCGTCAGGGGGTATATGTAGGCGAAAGGAGGCTGTCAGAGGTGGAGCCACGGCCCCTCACACGGGCCCGGCGCGGCCAGGGGCCAGGCCGCGCCGCCCCTATGTGTGGGGGCCACGTGGCCCCCCTCCGTCAGGTCTTCGGATGTTTGGGAGCTCCCCGGTGAAATATGACTTCAGGAACTTGTTTCGTCCAATTCCGAGAATATTTCCTGTGTATCACTTCTGAAACACAAAAACAGCAGAAAACAGGAAACTGGCACTGTGGCACTTCGTTAATAGGTTAGTTCCGGAAAATGTATAAAAATGCCACTAAGTGTAACGAAACAATAGGCAAATGGTGTAAAACAAAGCATGGAGCATCAAAAATTATAGATACGTTTGAGACGTATCAAGCATCCCCAAGCTTAACTCCTGCTCGTCCTCGAGTAGGTAAGTGATAACAAAAGAATAATTTTTGAGGTGACATGCACCTTAAAACATGGGCATGAAAGATATAATCATGACAATAAGAACTTAGCAACCATGTTGTAAACATGCAAATGAACACAAACAAAAGATCATGATAATGAAACAATGAAAGTCAAACATGTGTTCAAATCATAAGGAAAAACATACAAGTGGTTTTCAGCTTGTCCTTCAAAGAGAGCAAAACATAAATGCATAGGACACCTCAAAGTTTAAGAGGGCGACTAGATACAAATAATTTAAGAACAAGTGAAACCAACAATATGAGTCAATCAATGAACCTTGGGACAATGCATATCACACTAAGAATGACAACTATGCTCTCTTAATGGTGCATAAAGAAAGAAGGTGGTGACTCAACATAAAAGTAAAAGAAAGGCCCTTCGCAGAGGGAAGCAGTGATTGCAAGTTTTATAACCTTCAAAAATTATGGTACTTACCGGCTTTGAGCTCTCATTGCCCCCATCATAAGCATCTTGAATGGTTAAAGTTAATGCGAGAACAATTATGATGCATATGCTTGACAAATCATAAGTTGAAAACCTCGTGTCCCGTGAATACGAGTACCCAAACCATGCTAATTTACTTAGAGTCCCAAGCAAGGCTCTTGTCATTGTAAGTATATGCATATCATTGAGAACCGCCAATGGGGTACCTCCGTGCCCAATGACATGGAACAAGCCCACACCAAAATGACAGGACAAGCAGACGATGAACACCTCGACATCTCTTTTATTTGCTATATTGTTTAGCTTTTTATTGTGAGATGCGTCGTCGAATGTTCACCATGGGTATGCTGCAAATTTCCACCATGAATTATGCATGGCTTAGATTGGCGGCCCGGCGTTTCCCTAACACATATAAAAACTCCATGATCCTCATAAGATTCCCAATTCATTTCACACAGCGGGCATCCATAAACAAAAGATCACGATATCAACTCAAAAAGGAAGTGCAATGTTGAAAGCTTGCCCCATGACGGCATGGTTGGGCTAGAATCCAACTTACAACTTGCAAGCATAACAACTCAACATAAAAGACCACAATGTCAAATTTTTAGAACAGGAAAAAGTAAAGTGTGCCTTCCGGTTCGTGAGAGCTTTACTAACCGAGTTTCGCATAACACTGGTAAGAGTTTAATTTGAAGAGAATATAAAAGCAAGTCAAATTTACTTGGAATAGCAAATTGCTAGTAGGTATGTATGGTGGACACAATGGAAAACTTGGCTTTTAGGAGTTGGATGCACGAGTAGAGCTCATACTCAGTACAAGGTGAGGGCTAGCAAAAGACTGGGAGCGACCAACTAAGAGAGCAGTAATGGCCATAATCATGCAAAGCGACAAAGCGACATTAAAAGAAGCATACGATGGCATCAAAAGTCAAAAACTAAATGATCATGAAGGCTAATGGTGACTTTGTGAGAGTCTAACATGTGTGAGCATGCGCCAAGTCAACCCAAATAAAGCATCAAGGAGAAAACCAAAATAATGCTTCCATATAATAAAAACAACGCATGATTTTTTTTCAAAGGCTCATTAAGCAATCTCAGTAATTTGAGACAAGTCATGCTACAGCAAAACCACTAAGCATACTATCAAAAAGACATCAAGCATGACATGAAAAAGCCTAAGCCGCAGTCTACACAAGCTCCTTCTTGTACCACTATTTTGCACAAAGCTTTTTCTCTTTTCCAACACCATTTGAAATTTTTAAAGACACCTCTTTTGATGAAAACCAATAAAGATCAGAGGCAAAAATGCACCTTGATGAAAAGATATGACAAGATCTGAACGCATATCAAGGCGAAAACGAAAACCAAAAGCAGTAGCAGAAAAACTAGAATGCTCGATTAATAAGAGTGAAAACTAGAGCATTCTTTGCAAATGAAAACGAGTACATCTCCTCCAAAGGAAATTTGTTGGGGTCCAACCATTTATTGCAGCAAACAAACAAACTAAACAACCTAAGAAAACTAAAACAACTGACGCTCCAAGAAAAACACATAGTGCATGAAGCAATAAAAATATAGTGTTTTGAAAGGTGACCTGATTTTTGCCGATGAAGAAGGGGTGCCTCGGGGGCATCCCCAAGCTTTGACGCTTGTACTTCTTGGATATTTCTTGGGGTGATGCATGGGCATCCCCAAGCTTGAGCTTTTGTCCATTCTTCAACTCATCTCATCATTCTCCAATCCCTACACTTGAAAACTTCCTTCATACAAAACTAAACACAATTCTATTAGCAACATTAGTGTAAGCATAAAATATATTCAACCTCTTTTAGCTTCAGGTTTCAACCCAAAACCACCACATATAAAGTATATACTACTGTAGAAACTTCCACAAGAGTTCCATGATCAAAAAGAACTCAAAAGAAAGCGATAAAGTGGCAAAAACAAATATTGGCAGAAATCTGTCAAAACTGGACAGCTGATAGTGGACGAATTTTTGAGGGATTTTCCGTTGCTCAAATTAAAAAGTGTTCAACTAAGAAAAGTTTGGATATAACCTGGGGCATAAGCACAAGAAATCGCAGGTCCAAACGATAAACAGAGAATTTTCACGAATTTTTACGGTGCAGCACCGCAAACAGTTTCAGGACAGCAATAACCCCAAATCTTTACCTCACTCAAATTAGAGGCTTCTCTTGGCACAAAAACGAAATAAACAAGATAAGGAGCGGTCATTACAGTAGTAATGACTTCCAAGACTCAAATAAAAGAAAAAGTACTGAAAAGTAAACAATGGGTTATCTCCCAAGAGTGCTTTTCTTTAACGCCTTTGAGCTAGGCGCAGAAAATTGCGAATCAAGTAATATCAAGTGATGAAGCATCAAGCTCATAATTTGCTCTAAGAATAGAGTCAAAAAGTAATTTCTTTCTTTTCCTAGGGAAGTGTTCCATACCTTTTTTTAGTGGGAATTGATACTTGATAGTGCCTTCCCTCATATCAATGATAGCACCTACAGTTCGAAGAAAGGGTCTTCCCAAAATAATAGGACATGAAGCATGGCATTCAACGTCCATAACAAGAAAATCAACGGGAACAAGGTTATTGTTAACCACAATAAGAACATCATTAATTCTCCCCAAAGGTTTCTTCTTAGCAACATCAGCAATAGGAACATCAAAATAACACTTTTCAAGCGGTGGTAAATCAAGCATGTCATAAATCTTTCTAGGCATGATGGAAATACTAGCACCTAGATCACATAAATCATGGCAATCATAACCATTAACATGCATATCAATGATGGGTTCCCAACCATCTTCTAACTTCTTGGGAACAGAGGCTTTTTGCTTCAACTTTTCGTCCCTAATCTTTATGAGAGCATTGATAATATGCTTAGTAAAAGCAATATTTAAAGAACTAGCATTGGGAGTCAAAGCAAGCTTTTGTAAGAAAAAAATAACTTCAGATATATTGCAGCCATCAACATCAAAATCATTAAAAGAAATAGAGCTATCATCTCCCACACTCCGAAAAATTTCAGCACTCTTTTTAGAAAAAGTTTTGGCAGTTTTAGGCTTTTTAACACAAGGAGTGGGAGTTTTCTCTACACCAATCAAAGTAGGAGGATTGCTATCAGTAGGAGCAACATCATTAGAGGTAGTAATAGTACATACCTTCATCTCTCTAGCCATCTCATCTTCTCTTTCCCACCTGGCATGCAATTCCGCTAACAATCTAATATTTCTATCAATTCCAACTTGGGTAGCATTAGCGGCAGCAACAATATTGCTCACATTCACATCATTAGGAAACACTTTTAGTTTTAGAAGTTCAACATCATTAGCAAGGCTATCAACTTTAGAAGCAAGAATATCAATTTTGCCTAACTTTTCCTCAACAGACTTATTAAAAGCAGTCTGTTTACCGATGAAGTCCTTGAGCATTACCTCAAGCTCGGAGGGCGCGGCCCTAGTGTTGTTGTAGGAATTCCCATAAGAGTTACCATAACCATTACCATTGGTAGAAGGATACGGCCTATAATTGTTACTAGCAAAATTGTTCCTATAAGCATTGTTATTAAAATTGTTATTTCTAATGAAATTCACATCAACTTGCTCTTCTTGAGCAACCAGAGAGGCCAAAGGAACATTATTAGGATCAACATGAGTCCTATCATTAGCAAGCGTAGCCATAATTGTATCAATCTTATCACTTAAGGAAGAGGTTTCCTCAACAGAATTTACCTTCTTACCTTGTGGAGCTCTCTCGGTGTGCCATTCGGAATAATTTACCATCATGTTGTCGAGTAGCTTTGATGCGGCGCCCAATGTAAGGGACATAAAGGTGCCTCCAGCAGCTGAATCAAGTAGGTTCCTTGAAGAAAAATTCAGTCCTGCATAAAAAGTTTGGATAATCATCCAAGTAGTCAGTCCATGAGTGGGGCAATTCTTTACCATAGATTTCATTCTTTCCCAAGCTTGAGCAACATGTTCATTATCAAACTGAGTAAACTTCATAATATTGCTACGCAATGATATAATCTTAGCAGGAGGATAGTATCTACCAATAAAAGCATCCTTACACTTAGCCCATGAATCAATACTATTCTTAGTCAAAGACAGCAACCAATCTTTAGCCTTTCCTCTCAAAGAAAAAGGAAACAACTTGAGTTTAATAATATCACTATCAACATCCTTATATTTCTGCATCTCACATAGCTCAACAAAATTGTTGAGATGAGCTGCAGCATCTTCAGTACTAGCACCAGAAAATTGCTCTTTCATAACAAGGTTCAATAAAGCAGGCTTGATCTCATAAAAAGTAGTAGCAGGAACAGGTGGTGCAATAGGAGTGCAGATAAAATCACTATTGTTCGTGCTAGCAAAGTCGCACAACTTGGTATTTTCAGGAGTACCCATTTCAGCAAAACGAAAGTAAACAAGTAAAAACAACTACCAAGGATTCTAATTTTTTTGGGTTTTTGATATAAAAAGCAATGCAGGTAAAATAAAATAAAGTAAAGCAAAACAAATAAAAAAGTAAAGAATGTGTGCGCGAAGAACTCCCCTCGCAGAAGTCTTCTCTCTTCCCCGACAACGGCGCCAGAAAATTAGCTTGATGCGTGGTGAATGACCAGCCCGTTGGGAACCCCAAGAGGAAGGTGTGATGAGTATAGCAGCTAGTTTTCCCTCAGTAAGAAACCAAGGTTTAATATCGTTCTTGAAGAAGAGAGACGGTGACGGCTGAAGGTGATGCTTGCTAGTTTGCGACAGCAGCGGACAATTTATATATGGCGCCTCGTCCAAGCCTTGCTTGCTAGCTGCAACGTGGAACCTGCACACACACAAATAAATACTTTGCTCCCAACTTGCGATGAGGTTGTCAATCTCACCGGTTTGCTTGAAACAAAGGTTATGAGTGTATCGAGTGGAAAACAGTAGTAATATGCGAGTAAAGTAAACAGTGCGGGAATAGTAAACAGGTGATTGCAGTATGATTAAAATAGGACCGGGGTCCACAGTTCACTAGTGGTGTCTCTCCATAGATAAATAACATGCTAGGTAAACAAATTACAGTTGGGCAATTGATAGAATAAACATAACGTGATATGTCAAGAAGATCACTATGAGATTCACTCTGGGCATTACAACAAAATACATAGACCGCCATCCAACTGCATCTATGACTAATAATCCACCCCCGGGGATATCATCCGAACACCCTAGAAGTATTAAGTTGCGAACAACAGATAATTGCATTAAGCAAAGTGTGTAATGTAAACAAAGCATATGCCCTTGAGCATATGAATGTTGTTTTCTCCCTAGTAGCAACAGCACATCTACCACCTTAGAGGTTTCTGTCACTCCCCCAGGTGAAATAGAGACATGAACCCACTATCGAGCATAAATACCCCCTCTTGGAGTCACTAGCAACTACTCGGCCAAGATAGCCACTAACAACGGAGAGCATGCAAGATCATAAACAACATAGAGATAACAAAAGATATAATTCAGTACAGCAACTTAATCATAAACACCAATATTCATCGGATCCCAACAAACCAACATCATAGAATTACATAACGGTGATCTCAATCATGTAGGGCAGCTCATGAGATCTAAACATGAAGCACATGGTGGAGAAGACAACCATCTAGCTACTGCTATGGACCCATAGTCCAAGGTAGACTACTCACTCATCGCTCCGGAGGCAAGCATGGCGATGAAGAAGACCTCCGGTGGCGATTCCCCTCTCCGGCAGGGTGCCGGGGAGAGCTTCTGGACCCTCCCGATCTTCGGGTCGACGGCGGCGGCGGATCGCGATGTATTCTGGAAAACTGATCGGGCTCTTAGGTTTTTCTCGTCAGGGGGTATATGTAGGCGAAAGGAGGCTATCAGAGGTGGAGCCACGGCCCCTCACACGGGCCCGGCGCGGCCAGGGGCCAGGCCGCGCCGCCCCTGTGTGTGGGGGCCACGTGGTCCCCCTCCGTCAGGTCTTCGGATGTTTGGGAGCTCCCCGGTGAAATATGACTTCAGGAACTTGTTTCGTCCAATTCCGAGAATATTTCCTGTGTATCACTTCTGAAACACAAAAACAACAGAAAACAGGAAACTGGCACTGTGGCACTTCGTTAATAGGTTAGTTCCGGAAAATGTATAAAAATGCCACTAAGTGTAACGAAACAATAGGCAAATGGTGTAAAACAAAGCATGGAGCATCAAAAATTATAGATACGTTTGAGACGTATCAGGGGTAAACCAACGACCAAAGCCCAGTGGAGAAGACCCTCATGAGGAGGCGCCTCATGAGGAGAACGACGGCTAAAACTGCTAAGGACCAGAAGGCCTCCTCACGAGCCGTTTCTCGTGAGGGGATGGACCACATTCACGTCAGCTCAGTACGTTTTCATGTTGAGCAAGAAGATAAAGACAAAGGACCGCGTACCGTCCATGCTACCCCGACAGGGAGGAGACCAGCTTTCGCTGTGCCTGCATAAAGCGGCACAGTGGTTGTTGGCCACCCCCCTAAAAATAGGGTGGACGGTGCAGGGCGCCAGAGGAGGACGTCAGCTTCCTCCACCCACTCCCGTGGACCGGCGCCACTGCTCTACGAAGACTATGTCTACCGAAGACCCAAGACAACAACTGTCTCTTCTCCTTGGCCGTTTGTGGCAACCCCTTCCCCAAGATGATAATTGCTACTATTGCCGAAGGAAATGTTGAGTTCTATTTTCCCGAGAGGGTAATTTGCGCTCCCCGGTACTATCCCGTGGAAAGAACAGTCTGTTGGCTTTAGACTATCCAATGAGATGCACATTGCCCTCAGAGTTCTTGCGTATATTAAGTTTATACCGCTTCTTGCATCCATGAATACTCTCCCAATGTCGTATCCCCCTATTTGCGCCTTGAGTACCATTGGAGCGTGCCCTGTCCTGGGAACTTTCCTCGGGTGGTCTGCTCTGCTAAATCTGACTGGTTGATCAGACCAATGCAAGTACTCTGTAGTAGCTGGTGGTGATGATATTGCCAAGTTAACCTGTCTAGATATGCTTTTCCTTTCTTTCTTTGACTTTGGGAATGGTTGAATCATTGCTGATATATATACTTTTGACTCCAGCTGCTTTGCGAGTCGCTGCATTTGATATCCTTGACTCGTGCTTTTCCCTTGCTGTCGTGCTCCTTGGCTTGAATCCATGGCGTTTTGTAACCTTAGGAAGGTTCTGCAATCTTTCATCTGGTGGTTGGAAACTCTTTTCCCGTCCAGGTACGCATAATGGATGCGACAAGGGCCGTATAACATATCTTCTGCCGAGGGACCCGAGTACCTTGGTTTCTCCTTTCCCCTGCTATCTCTTGCTTGAAACTCTTTGCTTTTGTAGCCTTCCTCGTTCCTTCCATTGTATCCCGCGGCTATCTGATTTTGCCTTCTGTGCTTGTCACCGTTGCGGTATCGTCGCTTTTGCCTGCTCATTTTATCGACTTCCGGTGAACGTCCCCTTTTGTTGTTATATGCGTCTTCTCCATCGGCGAATCCGTTGGCTATCTCCATTAGCTCTGAAACTGTTCTTGCCTTTATTCTTCCTATCTCTTCAATAAGGTCTGAACGACGAAGTCCGGCTGAAAAGGCATCTATTGCTCTTTCGTCGGAGACGTCCTCTTCGGAATTTTTCATGACACTCCAGCGTTGTATATAAGAACGCAGAGTTTCATCTCTCTTCTGCACGCACAACTTGACCTCTTTCAATGACGCTGGTCGTTTGTATGTTGAGCGGAAATTTCTTGCGAATTGACTCTCTAGTTCTCCCCAACTTCCGATGGAATCGTTGGGTAAAGTATTTAACCAGGACCGCGCTGCGCCAGTGAGGTGTAACTGCAAATTTTGCATTACCGTTGCTCTTGTTCCCCCAAGTATTTGTACTGCTTGTAGGTAGTCTGACAACCATAGAGTTGGTTCTTGTGACCCATCATATTTTTCTTGATCGTGTGGCAACTTGAATCCTTTGGGTACTCGCGTTTTGCGAACCCTGCGGGTAAAGCATAACGCGTCCATCTCTTTCTCGTTGTCCTCGTAGTTTTCTTACTTCCACGCATAACGTGAGTTGTTTACTCTTGCTTGTGCTATTATGTTTCTTGTATCCTCCTTCCTCTTTTGGCGTTTCTCGTCTTCTGAAGATTCGCTAGCTTCGCTCCGTGAAGACTTGCGCTTGACCTCTTCTTTTTTGCTTTTCCCTACGATGAGTCGAGTCTTTCTCTGGAAGAATTCCCCTTAGCTTGTCCTCCACCAACCCGAGGCTTCGTATTGCGTCTTGATGCATATGTTCCCGCGGGTCTCCCGGCTTTGGTTGCGTGGTTAGTAGGTATGCCTGTGCTGCTACCAATGCTGCTTCTGGTGTTTCCTGCATGAATTCTTCTTCCTCCTCTGGTTGGTTCACAGTTGGGCTTTTCATATAGCTTTCTTCTACTGTCCGTGCCGTTGTCCTTCTCCTGTGCTTCGGGTCTCTGTGCCTTTCCATGCTGGACTCTGATGAATCGCTATATTCACCCCAATATCCTCCACTTGATGTGCTATTGTAATCTGGGCTTCTCATAATCATATCTCTTTCCTGCCTTATCTTCTTTCTGCGCTGGTGTAGGGCATATTGGTATCCCATTAAAACTTCTCTTCTTGAATCTGCGGGTACATCAGTCCCGTGATTGATAGCTGACATGATCATTCTCCACTCTCCGGCGGAAACATGGACTTTCTCCTTCTCTGTCTTGCCATTACTTCTTAATTTGTCGACTTGCATGTCGACCTCCTCGTTGCCTGCGTGATTGTTTTCTTCTTCTGCTGCTTCAGTGATGATGACGCATAATTGGTGTACGCTTCTGGAGATGCCGCTGCTTCCGCTGGCGAAGTCCCTTGGCTTGTCCACTGCTGCTTCCACGATGGACTTTTGCCCAGTTTCGTCGGGTTCCTCGAATTTTTCCTGCAGATTTTCTGTTGCTGCTAAGCTGACTGGCGAGTTTGCCTCGCTAGAAGAGCCTACGGATGATCCGGATTTGGCCATTGTTTCGGTTTTACTTGTCAACGGATCCGATTTTGCCGGACCCGAAAGACAAGTTGAACCTGAAGGTCCAACATAGAAACTCAGACTTCCGAATGTCAACTCCATCTTTTTGTTTTTGTCGACTTCTGGACTGCTATTGGCTAAAAGCGAAAAAGCCGCCGAATTCATGATTCCAACGCCCAAAGTCCCCATGGTCGGCGCCAATTGACGAGGGGTTAACTCGACAAATATCCTAGATGAAGGACTTAGGATCGGGGAGATAGGGCGTCAGATGAACTCGAAGGTAAAATCAGTCAAACAAGGTGGCTATCGAAAGTAAACGTGGGTATAAACCTGGCTTGCTTTCAATCTGTCCCACACCGTCCCCTCCTGGCCCCTATATATAGATGGCCAGGTCTCGAGGATCGGGTGGGATCCGACACAGATTACAATATCGATATACGACATGAACTCGTATTTCGACTAATATTACAATTGGGCCTAGCTTAACGAACCTCAGGGGTACTTAGCTGACGGGCTCTATTATCTATACCCTTGTCACCACCCCTTAGAGGGGATCCGATCTTCATCTCCGGGCTCCTAGCTAGGCTAAGTTGGTTCTTCTACCTCCTGCCAGTTAGAGCTCTGTAACCAAGACCTTGTACTCCTCGCGAGGTGTCGCGTCGTAATACAGGAAGACATGAAGTAGGGGCTTTACCTCACCACGAGGGATCTGAACCTGGGTAAAGCTCGGTGTCTCTCTCTGCAGTGCGGTGTGCTTTCCGGCGTCTCGAGGCTTCCGTCTCCGTGTTTCGTTGCGATCCAAGATCTCACGCGTATAGCCCCCTGTGTTCGAATCTTTGGGTCCGTCGTGTGGTATCCGTGTTCTTGCGACACGAAATCCATCGACAGTTTACAGATATGTGTTTACAATACCTCAAATTTTGAAAACCAGATTCAAAATAGGCACAGAGAAATAAAACAGAGAAATCTAACAAGAATAGTGTCACAAAAAGACAAAAGTACAAATGACAATTCATGTAGCAATTTATCTTTTTTGTTTCTCCATGTGTATTTCGAATTTGGATCTAAAAAGTTTAGGGATGGTAAACACACATCTTTTGAACACATACATATTTTTTCTATTTTTTTAGAAACTTGGAAGTTTGAATTTTGAAGAATGATATCATAGGAGCATTTGAAGTTATGGAATCATTGGATACTTCCCCAACACAAAATATAACGCAGTATGTTCACAGAGATGAATTATTTGTGAAGAAAACTGATACAGATCAGTACGCTGACGAAGCAATGGGCAGACATTAACATGTGGGAAGACCGCAGCAGATAGGATGGAATCTTTGCGGGAGATAACCAAACGGAGTAGGGTGATGGTCCATGAATGATGAACAGCCTAGCCATACCATGGGATCATGGACCAGAAAATATTTTGTGCATGTCTGTACGCGACTGCGTGGATGGATGTATATATGCAGCGACAGCTAGCTGTGCTATCCACAGCTAGCCTTAATTTCCAATAGCCCTTTGAAGAGAAAAATATCGAAGATCGTAATGTAATTTATTTTCGATAGGGATGGAACTATATATGGTAATGGGTCCGATATGACATCCGACTGACTTCTGATTATTCCTTCATAAAAATGCATATCTTGCACAAATATTCCTATGTCCCGTACAATGTGGTTAATTACATACAATAAGTGCAGGGTGTACTAGTACTTAATTTGAGCTAGTACTTCTTTTGGGCTTATGCCGTGCTTTGAGGTCCACAGCAGTTGAAGTCCAAAGGAAGTGAATTGTTTTGGCCAGCTTGAGCTTCAACCCACCCTCGAGCTCCTGCATAGTGTAAATTTCAAGAACCGGAGAAGCCCGAAAATACCAGCTTCCCGAGCTTCTCCGTTAATACGAACAATATTATTTATTGCTCCTATTATTTTAGGTTATTAGCCCCAAAACTGCCACCGACACCATGAATCGTCTTCCCATATGTTTCCATCCCAAGCCATCTCAAATCGTACCCACCCATTTATTTTCTCCTGTCCTAGTGTTTCCGCACGCCGCAACATTATCCCCCCCTTCGCTCCCAAAGTCCTGAGCAATGTAGTGGCTATTGATAAACCCTAATACGCCGGATCTGACCCACCTCCCGTTGCCGTTGCTCCAGCCCATCTTTCGTTGAATCACCCTTCTAGAACATTTTTGTATAAATTTCTTGTAACATGTATTGGTTGTTCATTAGAGGTCCTAGGCCGTAATTTTGGAACAAATTTGAACTCGGGTACCACTAATTCTGAAATGTGTCTATGTTACCTAATATATACCACTTAACAATGAAATACATGTTGCTGAACTTTAAGTATCCAAGATCTGTACGACCAATGGCTTATTTTGGTTCATCATTACTTTTATATTGAAAACCTAATGCAATATGTTCTTTTTTTAAAGAAAGCTAAACCTGTTTACTCTGCTGCAATACAATTTGGAGACTAAGTTTAGGTTTGCACATTATCGACTGCAATGCCTTCTTTTCTTATTAAAATTCACCATACAATCAACCAAGGGTACCCAAGGCAAAAAATACCAGTGCCAAAGATTTGTGGAATGATTTTTTTTCATTGCATTACATATTATGTACTTCACTTATCTATGACAGGTACTATTCAGGAGCAATAAAGACATTACACATCTCATAAGCCCAGATTCCACAAGCCCAAACGAAGGGGAATAATAGCTTCTCGGAGCTTCTCCTCACCAAAATCTCTAAGCTTCTTACTCCATAAGAAAAAGCCCAAAAGAAGTGGCTCCTAGTGTGCAGTTGGATACAAAACCAAGCTATAATACAAATCTAAAGGAAAAAAATTAAAAATGTCCAATATGAATTATAAATGTATCATAAGAGCTTTTACTATAATAAGAAAACTTACACAAAATTCACTAAAGGATCACTAGGGGTTATGCACTATGAATCGACTAATCTTTTCGGATTGTATCCAAGTCGTGGAAGTGCCGTTTTATGTCAGCAAATATATCCAGGACGTCCTTGCTGATATTGTAAGGGATGAAATGATTAATGCACGTTGTTGTACTAATACAATGTGCTTTCTAGAAATTCTTAAATATTGGCAATGTTTGGATCTCTAAAAAATTATTTTCAGACCCACATTTGTTTTTTCTTAATTTATTAGAAAATAGAAATAGAAAGTCTACATGATCAATCATCAAGTCATTTAGTTTGAAGAAGTTATGCCTCATCGCCGGCGTGTACATGCCAGTGGGACTTCTTGGGAAGGTCAAGCTTGATCAAATTTTCTCAGTGAGGTTGTAGACGGCCATAATGTGGAGGGGATCTATTCACGGCTCCACACCGATTTCTGCTTTTTCCCATGCTTCACCTATGGCGCAACTCCTAATTTCTTTCTTCCTCTGGCAGAGATCGACGCAAGATCTGGCTCTCTGTTTATAATGTGTAAATTAAGAGCATAATCACTCCTGAAAAATGGCACTTTGCCGTTTGAAAAAGACATGGCAAGTAGCCGTTTGGAACACGGCAAAGTGTTTGCTATGTGTTACACGGCAAATGCCTCACAGGTTCTAATCCTGCTGCACTAATCGAGCTGCATGTGAGAGTTTGAATCTGTCTTTGCAGCAGCGTGAGATTTGGAGGCATCGGTGTTATTTTTTTCATTAACGAGCCGATGAGCTTATATATGGCGTGTTTGTCATCGGAGTTGCTTTGTGAGTGGCATTATGCTTCGGAAAGTGTTTTTTTGTTCCCAAGCTCTAGTGATCTCTTTATTTAACTAATAATTATATTTTTAAGTTTTATAAAATTATGAAACAAATCTGGGCATAGTCAATGATAGGGGTGAAAACGGAGCGGATACGGACGGATAGTAGTGAAACCGTATTCGTTACCGTATTTTTTTCGGATTCAGAATCGGAGCGGCTAGTGTGCGGATATTAATACGGAATCGGAGTCTATCGGTAACGAATACAGACCGAATATGGAGCGAATATGGTTCGGTTGCGGATAAACAATTTGTCGGTTCTCCCCGTTGATAATAAAGTAAAATTAGCTTGTTCTTTTTTCTATATACATAAATATATATTTATATAAAACTATCTTGTGCCTTGCATGGTGGTGTTTATGTACCATAAGACAAAATGTATAACTCTCTTTTATATTCTCTCCCGAGTCACGTACTCAACAACTCATTGCCGGATATTTTGTCGGATATTGTCCGGATATAACCATGAAATATGGTATATCTTCGGATACGGTCGGATATTAGTAAAACCATATCCTTTTCCGTATCCGTTAATCACTATTCATATCCGTGACCGTATCCGGTAACTATCCGACCGAATCCGTTTTTGCGTTCTGTAAGCCTTTGGTCGGTCGGTTGGTTGGAAATAATCCGTTCCGTTTTCACCCCTAGTCAATGATGTAGCGTACAAGAATGCAAATTTTTTAATACAAAATTCTTTGTATTATGGGCTACACAAAAAATGAAAAATATGGTATAATTTTGTAGATTTTAAAATATACATACTCAGATCTACATGTTTGTCAGTTTTGTGTAGCATAGAATATTAAGTATTTGGACATGATTTTTTGCACGTTTGTGTGATAAATAGTTGGCTGCATCCAGGGACAAAGGCAGGACAGAGGTTTAGAGGGGCCAAACCTCATAATTTTGAGTTAGGGGGGCCAACTAAGCTAAATCTCTCTAAATTTTCTGTTTAAATTAGGCTTAAATAAAATTTTCTTCATGATTCATACTGCCATAGGGGGCCAGGCCCTGCTGGTCCCCCTAGCTCCGCCACTGGCTGCATCTATATATTTTTAAAATTCTTTAAAATATGATTTATTTATTATTTTTTTAAAAAGGGATCACTGGTGCCCATATGCACTAAATCTCTACTCAATTCTGCTTTTTGTATAGAGTTCTATCATAGGTTCTATGATTATTTGGTCATCTCTGTTCTTCCTTAAAAAATTGTGGGGGCATCATTTACTTTTGTGGCTTATCGAAAGTAAAGTGTATTATAGATGGGTTAACTTTCTCCTACAGCTAAAAAATATTTGGAAGAAGACCGCCAAAAATAAAATGATAGAACGAGTAAAGTCGAGGGAATTGTTAAAACTCATCACTTACAGAACTTAATCAATTACACTATTGCAACACCGCAATATTTATAAAGACAACAGTAGCATGCGGCTAGGGTTACAGTCCCCTCCACCGGCGTACGTCGCCGGTCCGGCCGCCTCCGATGGCCTCTCAGGCCTTGGAGGTACGGCACCACGGCGGACCTTGGCATCTCACCGGCAGGATGATTTCTGTTTCTTGTTTTAGGGTTTTCTGTGTCTTCTTATGGATGGTGAGGCAGCGGCGATATTCTGAAGTCAGAATAAGGTCCTTCCCACCCTATCCTCGCTTTGGTGGTGCTCCTAGCGCTAGCAGAGGGCGAGTGGAGTCGTGTGTCCAATGGATCTTCTCAGATCTGTTCGGTTATCATTTCATTAGTGTGGTTCCAGGTCAATCTCTTCCGATCTATGGTTGTCCTCTTTAGTGATGGTTGCTGCTCTGGTGCGCTGGTCCTTTGGGACCTTAGCACGACAATTTCCCGTCTGTCTACTACAACAAGCTCTACTACGTATGATAAATTTTGCCCAGCTCCAGCAATGGAGGGGCGAGGATGGCGGCGCGCCTTCGGCTTGCGCTAGTGTTTGTAGTCGTCGCTAGATGGTCCAATGACCTATTTGTAATTTTTATTACTTTTAAAACTTTTTATACCAATATTGATGATTATTAATAGATCGGTGGAATTTTTGCAAAAAAAAAACACCTCAATTCTATGCCAACAACCGCAGAACTGGACAGCTCGACCATTCATCTGCTGCTGACAATGAGGTGATCATATTCAGAAGTAGTGTAGCAGAGACAGAAATAAGCCGTCTCCATGAATTTTTTTATGCTGGGGCAGCCCTTTCTGATAACGCAGAGAACAAGTTGGCTAATAATTTGTCATCGGCGTGACAGCACAGGACGATCGATCGAGCGGGAGGATATGCCGTGGGAGCAGGAAAATATGCCACGCGGAAGGTTGAACGAATATTCCGGCAGAGCGCAGAAACAGCCAACGGAAAATGCATGGAGATCACAATCAGCAGATCAGTGTGATAGAGCGAGAACGCGGGTAGCATGGCAAATGTACAGCGTTGTGCCGCGGCGTTCACGGGGATCGGAGATGCATGAATGGATCCAACAACGACAGCATGAACAGCGGCATGCCATCGATCGCGGCCACATGCTCCAAGATTACCCTGTCTGCTCAGATCATCACCTACCAGGCCAACTTGTGCCTGCTTGTCCATGGAGGGATCGATGGATCTTAGATGAATAATCTCTCCTTAGAGTAACTCTAGCAGATCTCTCATCCGCACTATCTGCAAATCGTAGATATATGTTGAGATGGAGGGGATTTGCAGGTTCAAAAGACATAGCGCATAATAGAAACCCTAAAGAAAACCGCTAATTTAAAAAAACATACTGCACACCAGATTTTCTTGCAATTGATGATCCGCATGAACATTCCAAAGATATAATTCATGCTACATTTGCAATCCGCTTGTCTAGCTACCAAAATTTGCTCGGGGAAACCTCACCGAAGACGACAGAAGCGGCATCGGCAACCCTAGCTACCCTAATTTACCTGGAGGCGGCGGCGGCAGCCTACAAGTCATCGGAGGAGGAGATGGCGTCGATGAGGAGCTCCCGCAGCTCCGCCTCCTGCTTCCACTTCGCCGCCTTCTCTGCATCCCGACGGCTGCTCTCCTCGATCAGCTCGAGGATGCGGGGGAGCGCCGCCTCGTCGACGTAGTCTTCTGGCCCAATCTGCGAGCCCGCGAGACGTGGCAGCCGCGTGGGCGCGTCGACCTCCATGCTCACGCGGGTCACGCGCGAGGCCGACGTAGACGACGACGTGCGTCGTAGCGGTAGTGGGAGCGCGAGGTCGCCGCCGGCGCAGAGGCTGGCAAGCCGCCCCCGCGGTTGGCTCGGGCCTCCCGCTTGTTGAAGACCGGCGGCAGGGTCAACCCGTACTAAGTGTACCGGTATGACCCGCGGAGGCACCGAGCGTCGGAGCGTCGCTTCCACACCTCGTCGTCATCGCCTCCGCTGCCGCGTGAAGACCCCGCACGGCCATTCTGGCCCCCGCCACGTTCGATTGAGGAACTCCCGGACATATCGGTGACATGCATGGACCGTATCTGTTGTTCGCGGGGATCGGGGAGCTCATTGGCCGCGAGAGATTGCGGCGGAGGGGGCGGAATGGGAGGGGATTGCGGCGGGACAGGGGGAGGAGGGGGTTCAGGTCACAGCCTGCATCGACCCCCTCGACCGCCATATATAGCGGTCGATGCGGGGCGGATGTGGACACCTGCATCGCGTTAGCGGGTCGACGGCCCGATGCGGTGTCTAATCTATGAAAAAAAATCCCAACCCGCAAATCGACACGGACCATACAATACAAGTCTGGATCTACTAGAGTTACTCTTAGTTCGATCCCTCTATAACTCGGGTAAGCAAAAACAGCCGAACCAAGCTCGGGAGCGCTCCGGCAACAACGCATGTCGGCCTACAAGTGTGCGCAGAGGAGGACCAGATTTTCATTTGACCTTCGCTTTCTCTCTTTTTATAAGAGCAGAGATGTTTGTTTTATGCAAAGTACAAAAAATAAGAGAACACAAAATCACAAACATAAAGAAATAGTACGCACACACAAAATATAAGAGAGTAAGCGAAGTATACTACACGGAGTACGCAACACGAAGTACGCGAAGTACATAGAAGTATCCTTCACGGAGTATAGTGCAAGAAGTGGAAGTATACTTTTTTTGCCAATGAAGAAGTGAAAGTATACTATGTTACCGTCGTAGACGCGTAGTCGATCTACCGAGCAACAAGCAATCACAGCACGATGAACGACATCGAGATTTGGTAATGCAGTTCAATCAACGCCTACATCTGCGGGGCATGACTACGGGCGCTCCTCCCCATGATACTGGAACACCGGCCGCCTTGATCGCCGGCGCAAGCCGCCGGCTCCCCTTGCGCTCTGATACGTCTCAAATGTATCCATAATTTTTGATGCTCCATGCTTGTTTTTACACCATTCGCTTAGTGTTTCGTTACACTTCGTGACACTTTTATGCATTTTCCAGAACTAACCTATTAACAAGTCGCCACAGTGTCAGTTCCCTGTTTTCTGCAGTTTTTATGTTTCAGAAAAGTTACACACGAAATATTCTCGGAATTGGACGAAACCAAAGCCAGTCGCCCAGAATTTCACCGAAGCTTCCAGAAAATCGAAGAGGAGGCGGAGTGGGGCCACGAGGGCCCCACACACCAGGGCGGAGCGACCCAGGTCCTGGCCGCGCCCTCTATGTGTGAGACCGACTCGGTCCACTTCCGACGATGCCCCTTCGCCTATAAAGACCCCCCGACGGAAAAAACCTAAAGATCCGATCACTTTTCCAGAACACATCGCGATCCGCCGCCGCCGTCGACCCGAAGATCGGGAGGGTCTAGAAGCTCTTCCCGACACCCTGTCGGAGAGGGGAATCGCCAACGGAGGTCTTCTTCATCGCCATGCTTGCCTCCGGAGCGATGAGTGAGTAGTCTACCTTGGACTATGGATCCATAGCAGTAGCTAGATGGTTGTCTTCTCCACCATGTGCTTCATGTTTAGATCTCATGAGCTGCCTTACATGATTGAGATCACCGTTATGTAATTCTACATGTTGTGTTTGTTGGGATCCGATGAATATTGGTGTTATGATTGAGTTGAAGTACTAAAATTTATCTTATGTTATCTCTATGTTGTTTATGATCATGCATGCTCTCCGTTGTTAGTAGCTATCTTGGCCAAGTAGTTGCTAGTGACTCTAAGAGGGGGTATTTATGCTCGATAGTGGGTTCATGCCTCTATTTAATCTGGGGGAGTGATAGAAACCTCTAAGGTTGTAGATGTGCTGTTGCTACTAGGGGAAAAACAACATTCATATGCTCGAGGGCATATGCTTTGTTTATATTACACACTTTGCTTAATGCAATTATCTATTGTTCGCAACTTAATACTTGTGGAGTTCTCGGATTGATTCGCCACAAGTGGATTATTAGTCATAGATGCAGTTGGATGGCGGTCTATGTATCTTGTTGTAATGCCCAGAGTAAATCCTCGCCACAACTGTAATTTGTTTACCCAGCACGTATTATTTTATCTTATGGAGAGACACCACTAGTGAACTGTGGACCCCGGTCCTATTTCCTTTATATTGCTATCACCTGTTTACTTTACTCGCATTGTTTACTTTACTCGCATATTACTATTTTCCACTCGATACGCTCATTCCTTTGTTTACAGCAAACCGGTGAGATTGACAACCTCATCGTAAGTTGGGAACAAAGTATTTGGTTGTGTTGTGTGCAGGTTCCACGTTGCTACTTGTTGAAGACGCGCTGACTCGTTTTGATCATGAAACGGCGCCCTTGTTAGAGCATCACGCAGCTAGTGGGCATCACCTTCAGTCGTATTGGCTCCTTCCTCTCCTGAACGATAAACCTTGGTTTCTTAACTGAGGGAAAAACCTTGCTGCTATATTCATCATACCTTCCTCTTAGGGTTCCCAACTGGATGGTGAAAAACTATCAACACCGTCACGCATCAAGCTCTTTTTCTGGCGCCGTTGCCGAGGAGAAAGAAGAAGACTTCTGCGAGGGGAGTTTTCGCCCGCACATCCTTTACCTTGTTTTAAGTTTTGCTTTACTTTATTTTTACTTGCATCGTTTTATCAAAAACCCAAAAAATTAGAATCCTTTGTAGTTCTTTTTATTTATCTGCTTTTAGTTTGCTAGAATGGCTACTCCTGAAAACACCAAGTTGTGTGACTTTACTAGCACTAATAATAGTGATTTTATCTGCATTCCTATTGCGCCACCTGCTCCTGCTGCAAACTTTTATGAGATTAAGCCTGCTTTGTTGAACCTTGTTATGAAAGAGCAATTTTCTGGTGCTAGTACTGATGATGCTGCAGCTCATCTCAACAATTTTGTTGAGCTATGTGAGATGCAGAAATATAAGGATGTTGAAAGTGATATTATTAAGCTTAAGTTGTTTCCTTTTTCTTTGAGAGAAAAAGCTAAGGATTGGTTGCTGTCTTTGCCGAAAAATAGTATTGATTCATGGGCTAATTGTAAGGATGCTTTTATTGGTAGATACTATCCTCCTGCTAAGATTATAGCTTTGCGTAGCAATATTATGAAGTTTAGTCAGTTTGATAATGAACATGTTGCTCAAGCTTGGGAAAGAATGAAATCTATGATAAAGAATTGTCCCACTCATGGACTGACTACTTGGATGATTGTTCAAACTTTTTATGCAGGACTGAATTTTTCTTCGAGGAACCTATTTGATTCAGCTGTTGGAGGCACTTTTATGTCCCTTACCTTGGGCGACGCAACAAAGCTTGTCGACAATATGATGGTAAATTACTCTGAATGGCACACCGAGAGAGCTCCACAAGGTAAGAAGGTAAATTCTGTTGAGGAAACCTCTTCCTTGAGTGATAAGATTGATGCTATTATGCTTATGCTTTCTAATAATAGGACTCATATAGATCCTAATAATGTTCCTTTGGCCTCTTTGGTTGCTCAAGAAGAGCATGTTGATGTAAACTTCATTAGAAATAATAATTTTAGCAATAATGCTTATAGGAATAATTTTGCTAGTAACAATTATAGGCCGTATTCTTCTACCAATGGATATGGTAACTCTTATGGTAATTCCTCTAACAACACTAGGGCCGCGCCCTCCGAGCTTGAGGTAATGCTCAAGGACTTCATCGGTAAGCAAAATGCTTTTAACAAGTCTGTTGAGGAAAAGTTAGGCAAAATTGATATTCTTGCTTTTAAAGTTGATAGCCTTGCTCATGATGTTAAACTTTTGAAATTAAAAGTGTTGCCTAATGATGTGAAAGAGAACAATGTTTTTGCTACTGCTAATGCTATCCAAGTTAGAATTGATGAAAATGTTAGGATGCTAGCAGAATTGCATGCCAGGTGGGAAAGAGAAGATGAGATGGCTAGAGAGATGAAGGTATATACCATTACTACCTCTAATGATGTTATTCCTAATGCTAGCAATCCTCTTACTTTGATTGGTGTAGAGAAAACTCCTACTCCTTGTGTTAAAAAGCCTAAATCTGCTAAAACTTTTTCTCAAAAGAGTGCTGAAATTTTTCGGAGTATAGGAGATGATAGCTCTACTTTCTTTAATGATTTTGATGTTGATGGCTGCAATATATCTGAAGTTATTTTGTTCTTGCAAAATCTTGTTTTGACTCCCAATGCTAGTTCTTTAAATGTTGTTTTTACTAAGCATATTACCAATGCTCTTATGAAAATTAGGGATGAAAAGTTGAAGCAAAAAGCTTCTGTTCCCAAGAAGTTAGAAGATGGTTGGGAACCCATCATTGATATGCATGTTAATGGTTTTGATTGCCATGCTTTATATGATCTAGGTGCTAGTATTTCTATTATGCCTAGAAAGATTTATGATATGCTTGATTTACCACCGCTTGAAAAGTGTTATTATGATGTTCCTATTGCTGATGTTGCTAAGAAGAAACCTTTGGGAAGAATTAATGATGTTCTTATTATGGTTAACAATAACCTTGTTCCCGTTGATTTTCTTGTCATGGATGTTGAACGCAATGCTTCATGTCCTATTATTTTGGGAAGACCCTTTCTTCGAACTGCAGGTGCCATCATTGATATGAGGGAATGCACCATCAAATATTAATTTCCACTCAAGAAAGATATGGAACACTTCCCTAGAAAGAGGAAGAAATTAGTGTTTGACTCTATTCTTAGAGCAAATTATGAGCTTGATGCTTCATCACTTTATGTTACTTGATTCGCAATTTTCTGCGCCTAGCTCAAATGCGTTAAAGAAAAGCACTCTTGGGAGATAACCCAATGTTTTTACATTCAGTTCTTTTTCTTTTATTTGAGTCCTGAAAGTTACTACTACTGTAATGACCTCTCCTTATCCTTTTTATTTCTTTTTTGTGCCAAGAGAAGCCTCTAATTTGAGCGAGGTAAGATTTGGGGATGTTGCTGTCCTGAAATAGTTTTCGGTGCTGCACCGTAAAAATTCGTGAAAATTCTCTGTATATCTTTTGGACCTGCGATTTCTTGTGCATATGACCCAGGTTATATCCAAACTTTCATTAGTTGAACACTTTTTGATTTGACCAACAGAAAACCCCTCAAAAATTCGGCCTTTGTCAGCTGTTCTGTTTTGACAGATTTCTGCCAATATTTGTGTTTGCCGCTTTATCGCTTTCTTTTTGAGTTCTTTTGATCACGGAACTTTTGAGGAAGTTGCTACAGTAGTATATACTTTATATGTGGTGGTTTCAGGTTGAAACCTGAAGCAAAAAAAGGTTTGATTCTATGTTATGCTTACACTAATGTTGCTAATAGATTTGTGTTTAGTTTTGTATGAAGGAAGTTTTCAAGTGTAGGGATCGGAGAGTGATGAGATGAGTTGAAGAATGGACAAAAGCTCAAGCTTGGGGATGCCCATGCATCACCCCAAGAAATATCCAAGAAGTACAAGCGTCAAAGCTTGGGTATGCCCCCGAGGCACCCCTTCTTCATCGGCAAAAATCAGGTCACCTTTCAAGACACTATATTTTTATTGCTTCATGCATTATGCGTTTTTCTTGGAGCGTCAGTTGTTTTTAGTTTTCAGTTTAATTTAGTTTTTTTTGCTGCAATAAATGGTTGGACCTCAACAAATTTCTTTTGAAGAAGTTGCCTTGCCTTTCATTTGCCAAGAACACTCTATTTTCACTCTATTTGTTTCAACGAGTGTTCTTCTTTTTCTTGAACTGCGTTTAGCTTTCGATTTTCGCCTTGATTTTCGTTCAGATCTTATTATATCTTTTCATCAAGGTGTATTTTTGCCTCTGGTCTTTATTGGTTTTCATCAAAAGAGGTGTTTATAAAAAGTTTGAATGGTGTTAGAAAAGAGAAAAAGCTTTATGCAAAAAAGTGGTACAAGAAGGAGCTTGTGTAGACTGTGTCTTAGACTTTTGCATGTCGTGCTTGATGTCTTTTTGATAGTATGCTTAGTGGTTTTGCTGTAGCATGACTTGTCTCAAATAACTGAGATTGCTTAATGAGCCTTTGAAAAAATCATGCGTTGTTTTAATTATTTGGAAGCATTATTTTGGTTTTCTCCTTGATGCTTTATTTGGGTTGACTTGGCGCATGCTCACACATGTTAGACTCATACAAAGTAGCCAATAGCCTCTATGATTATTTAGTTTTTGATTTTTGATGTCATCTTATGCTTTTTTTAATGTCGCTTTGTCGCTTTGCATGATTATGACCGTTATTGCTCTCTTAGTTGGTCGCTCCCAGTCTTTTGCTAGCCTTCATTTTGTACTGAGTATGAGCTCTACTCGTGAATCCAACTCCTAAAAACCAAGTTTGCCAAAGTGTTCACCATACATACCTATTAGCAATTTGCTATTTTAAAGTACATTTGACTTGCTTTTATCTACTCTTCATATTAAACTCTTACCAGTGTTATGTGAAAATTGGTCAGTAAAGCTCTCACGAATCGGATGGCACACTTTATTTTTCTCGTTCTTAAAAATTTGATATTGTGGTCTCTTATGTTGAGTTGTTATGCTTGCAAGTTGTAAGTTGGGAATTAGCCCAACCATGCCGTCATGGGACAAGCTTTCAATATTACACTTCTTATTTGAGTTGATATCGTGATCTTTTGTTTATAGATACTCGCAGTGTGAAATGAATTGGGAATCTTGCGGGATCATGGAGTTTGTATATGTGTTAGAGAAATGTCTGGGCCGCCAATCTAAGCCATGCATAATTCATGGTGGAAATTTGTAGCATGTTCATAGTGAACATTCGACGACGCATCTCAAAATAAAAAGCTATACAAATGGTAAATAAAAGAGATGTCGAGGTGTTCATTGTCTGCTTGTCCTATCATTTTGATGTGGGCTTGTTCCATGTCATCGGGCACAGAGGTACCCCGTTGGCGGTTCTCGATAATACGTATATACTTACAATGACAAGAGCTTGCTTGGGACTCTAAGTAAAGTAGCATGAGGTTTGGGTACTCGTAGTCATGGGACACGACGTTTTCAACTTATGATTTGTCAAGCATATGCAGCATAAGTGTTCTCGCATTAACTTTAACCATTCAAGATGCTTATGATGGGGGCAATGAGAGCTCAAAGCCGGTAAGTACCATAATTTTTGAAGGTTTATAAAATTTGCAATCACTGCTTCCCTTCACGAAGGGCCTTTCTTTTACTTTTATGTTGAGTCACCACCTTCTATCTTTATGCACCATTAAGAGAGCATAGTTGTCATTCTTAGTATAATGTGCATTGTCCCAAAGTTTTCATTGATTGATTCATATTGTTGGTTTCACTTGTTCTTAAATTATTTGTATCTAGTCGCCCTCTTAAACTTGAAGGTGTCCTATGCATTTATGTTTTACTCTCCATGAAGGACAAGCTGAAAACCATTTGTATGTTTTTCCGTATGATTTGAACACACGTTTGACTTTCATTGTTTCATTTTCATGACCCTTTGTTTGTGTTCATTTTCATGTTATAACATGGCTGCTAAGTTTCTTCTATCAAGATTATATCTTTCATGCTCATGTTTTAAGTTCTTTTGATCCCAGCGCACAACGCTTACATAGATGATCAAGATTGTGTAGGTGCATGTCACCTCAAAAATTATTTCTTTTGTTATCACGTACCTACTCAAGGACGAGCAGGAGTTAAGCTTGGGGATGCTGATACGTCTCAAACGTATCGATAATTTTTGATGCTCCATGCTTGTTCTTACACCATTTGCTTAGTGTTTCGTTACACTTCGTGGCGCTTTTATGCATTTTCCGGAACTAACCTATTAACAAGTCGCCACAGTGCCAGTTCCCTGTTTTCTGCTGTTTTTGTGTTTCAGAAAACTTACACAGGAAATATTCTCAGAATTGGACGAAACCAAAGCAAGTCGTCCAGAATTTCACCGAATCTTCCAGAGAACTGAAGAGGAGGCGGAGTGGGGCTACGAGGGCCCCACACACCAGGGCGGCACGGCCCAGGCCCTGGCCGCGCCCCCTATGTGTGAGACTGCCTCGGTCCACTTCTGATGATGCCCCTTCGCCTATAAAGACCCCCCGACGGGAAAAACCTAAAGACCCGATCACTTTTCTAGAACACATCGCGATCCACCGCCGCCATCGACCCGAAGATCGGGTGGGTCCAGAAGCTATTCCCGACACCCTGCCGGAGAGGAGAATCGCCACTGGAGGTCTTCTTCATCGCCATGCTTGCCTCCGGAGCGATGAGTGAGTAGTCTACCTTGGACTATGGGTCCATAGCAGTAGCTAGATGGTTGTCTTCTCCACCATGTGCTTCATGTTTAGATCTCATGAGCTGCCTTACATGATTGAGATCACCGTTATGTAATTCTACATGTTGTGTTTGTTGGGATCCGATGAATATTAGTGTTATGATTGAGTTGAAGTACTGAAATTTATCTTATGTTATCTCTATGTTTGTTTATAATCTTGCATGCTCTCCGTTATTAGTAGCTATCTTGGCCAAGTAGTTGCTAGTGACTCCAAGAGGGGGTATTTATGCTCGATAGTGGGTTCATGCCTCTATTTAATCTGGGGGAGTGACAGAAACCTCTAAGATTGTAGATGTGTTGTTGCTACTAGGGGGAAAACAACATTCATATGCTCGAGGGCATATGCTTTGTTTACATTACACACTTTGCTTAATGCAATTATCTGTTGTTCGCAACTTAATACTTGTGGAGTTCTCGGATTGATTCGCCACAAGTGGATTATTAGTCATAGATGCAGTTGGATGGCGGTCTATGTATCTTGTTGTAATGCCTAGAGTAAATCTCATAGTGATCCTCTCATCATATGCACGTTGTCTTTATTCTATCAATTGCCCAACTATAATTTGTTTACCCAGCATGTATTATTTTATCTTATGGAGAGACACCACTAGTGAACTGTGGACCCCGGTCCTATTTCCTTTATATTTCTATCACCTGTTTACTTTACTCACATTATTTACTTTACTCGCATATTACTATTTTCCACTCGATACGCTCATTCCTTTGTTTACAGCAAACCGGTGAGATTGACAACCTCATCGTAAGTTGGGAACAAAGTATTTGGTTGTGTTGTGTGCAGGTTCCACGTTGCTACTAGTTGAAGACGCGCTAACTCGTTTTGATCGTGAAACGGCGCCCTTGTTAGAGCATCACGCAGCTAGTGGGCATCACCTTCAGTCGTATTGGCTCCTTCCTCTCCTGAACGATAAACCTTGGTTTCTTAACTGAGGGAAAAACCTTGCTGCTATATTCATCATACCTTCCTCTTGGGGTTCCCAACTGGACGGTGAAAAACTATCAACACCGTCACGCATCACGCTCCTACTGCTATCAAGTTGTTATAGGTTACAACGGTGCAGTGTCCCCCTCATTATATGGGAGGCCCAGGCTACTAGTGTCCGACTCGAACACTACTCGTACCTATCCACACCTAATACAAATTATAGTCCCAACGTAACCCAACTCGTAGAAATATTCGACACAAACACAACAAACTTCACCTTGGCGAATATTCTCAACCACCTTGAGTTCGTCAAAGCATCAAACCTTCATGTACTCCGCACTTGAGCTGTCTTTCATGAGCTCCACTGATACTCCCAGCCTCCATGTGCCTCCACCTGCAACATAGTCCCTTTCTTCATATTCAACAATATCACACACCGACCACCAATCTGCATAAAAGTTATATAACTTGAAGGAATTCACCATCACCGTTGAGTCACCTTGATTCAAATTCACAGTTGTCTCATCCTTTCCGGATAGTCTTCTACATGCCCCATGAGCTACAACACTCCACCTCCTTCTGCTTCCAGTCATCTGCACTTTGCATGTGCACTGAACATCACAGAATATACGGTCATGTACTTTCTAAGTCTTTGGCATTCTAGACTTTCCAAAATCACATTCTCAGATTCTCCATGGCTGACTCTTGTCCATCAATTGACGTCAATCCTGATAGACCTAGTCACCAACTTGAACCTGGTACACGCCAACACTGCGTCAGCACCCCTGCACACATGTCAAACCAACTGTCTAACCTCCTATGCCCCGGTTTGTCGCTATGTCCCATGCTTACCGCACGCCTCACCGCAATCACCGCGTCGAGCATCCGCAATCTTGTCCAAAATCCACTGTGTAGCTAACCCTCACCACCTTAGGACCCATTGCAGACAACCATCAGTCATACCCGACCGCTGCCGAGTGCCACGTATCCCTCAGACCTCTATATCTGTGGGGTATGACTACAGGTGTTCCTTCCTATAATACCGCAACACTGGCCACTTTGGTCGTTGACACAAGCCGCCGGCTCCCCTTGTGCTCCTACTGCTATCAAGTCGTCATAGGTTACAACGGTGCGGTGTCCCCCTATTATATGGGAGGCCCAAGCTAGTGTCCGACTCGAATATTACTGGTACCTATCTACACCTAATATAAATCGTAGTCCCAACTAACCCAACTCGTACAAATATTCAACACAAACACAACATACTAAAAGCAAATGACAAAGTATAAGTGTACTAAAATCAAAGTACAAACTACAAATATATTAAAACCAAAATAAAAAGTACAAGTATACCAAAACCGAATTACAAAATACAAGTATACTATAAAAAAATACAAGTATAAGTATATTAAAACCAAAATGCAAAGTACAAATATACTTCAAAAAACAAAGTACAAGTATATACTAAAATAAGTGCAACTACACTAAAAACCGAAATTCAAAATGCAAGTATATTATGAAACACAGCACAAGTCTACTAAGACTTGAAGACCATGTGTACTAAAATCCAACATACTACGTACTACGAAATACAAGTATTATATATGCTTAAGTATGAAAAACTTTTTTAGAACTTATCAATATGAGATCTTAGTTGAAGTCCTGAATGCACGAAACGCAACTGTGAGAATGGTTCAAATTTTGAATGAATAGCACTAAAGATATATCGTTTTCAATTTTGAATCTTGAAAATAAATTGTGCAACACATCCCCAAATGTCATATTTTGACACTTGTCGAGCTGCCTCTCACCTCACATGTCAACACTAGAAACGAACTAAATATATCTCTGCAAAAGTCCACCTTTTTCTATATAGTTCCTCTCTCCATAATTCTTGTCGTGATTCTAGTGTAAATTTAAACTAAAAGCATGCCAAAAATTATAATATGAGCAAGTATCTTCTTGTTGTAAGTTGTAACTCAACGTGACTATCTTTTTAATAGGGGCACTCAACGTGATTATCTTTTTTTTAGCGAAACTCAACGTGATTATCTGAAGGCCTCCCGACCAACCTGCCCGTCAGCCCGTTTATAGCAACAATACTAGATAGCACTACCAGGCCTAAATTCTAAAACCCAGCAATAGAAAACCCACCAATGGAAGAGAAAGGCCAGCAACAACTTGGATATTAGAAGCAGCGCAGCCCGTCACGCAGATCGTTTCGACTTTTGTTTCTGCTGCCTCGCGGCTGCCGCGAAGGCAGTTTTTTTATGAAAGATCCAGCAACTGCTGGCTTTTCATTTGAGGGAAAACTTTACAGATACAGGACTGAGAGTGCAATAGCACTTTGGTACTGATGGAAACAAATAGAGAAATTGAAGCGAAAGTTATAAAAAGAAGTTTGTCCCGTGGAGGGCAGGCGTCCTCTTCACGGTGGTTCAAACATGAGCTTTCTCATGGCCTTAGCCGAGACGAAAGCCCACTCCCTTGCCTCGTCATGCAGCCGTGCCACGATGGCAGGAACAGAGATTCTCTTCCCGCGAAAGATTCTATCATTCCGTTCCCTCCATATCCCCCAGCAAACCAACAAGAAGAGCGACTTGATTCCACGCTTGATGGATGGGGAGGTAGCCTCTATGATGCATCGCCATGCTCCTGTGATCTCCGGCTCGTCCTGCCAGACATCGGGTGCCAGGGATTGGCAGCGTGGCCAGTCAGCAGCATACGCCCAAATTTGCTTGGAGATGGGACAATCGAAGAAGAGAGATGCCTAGCCGTCTCCAAGTTCCTCATGCAAAGTTGGCAGAAATACTCGTTCGGCCACTGACGACGTTGCAGGTGATCTGCGCACCATAACCTGTTGTGCAGTAGCAGCCACGCGAACTGCTTGTATTTTGGAGGAGCCCATGGCTTCCAGATCATGGCCGGCACCATGGATCGTGTTTGCCCTTCGAAGTTCATATGGTAAGCTGACGCTGCGGAGTAACTCCCGTTGTCGGACAGGCCCAGGTGATGCTGTTTGACACATCATGGCGCAGCGATGTACCCTGAAGTAACCGCCGTAAGTTTGGATCCCAATCGATCGAAGACCGGCGACGGCGATCCTCTGCTGCATGGGCGTACGGCCGGCATGCCGGCCACAAGGTCAGCATGAGCGGCGACGTTGAGGTAGGAAAGAAAGGTTAGTTTACTGCCTCTCTAAATCTGATTATGTCTTAGAATTTCTCCTTAGACCATCTCTCGACAATAGACTAATTTGTACAGTTAAAACTATAGAAGTAGAACTGTCGAAAGAGATAATTAAAAATTTCCTAATTGGTGAAGAACTGTCGAAAGAGATAATTAAAAATTTCCTAATTGGTGATTTTGTAGACCTGGAGAGAAAAAAGACACGCAGATTCATAAATTTTAGTTCTAGCACCCATATCCTCTATTTCGGGTTCCGCCCCTGGTCCATGGTGGTGGTTATGCTAGATTGCTCATAGAAGAGGCACATGTTTCTAGGTAGAAGAAAGAATAATTTCTGGTTCCAAAACCCGAAATGGAATTCTTGGTGAAGATGTTATAATATAGGAGTTTGATGTTCCATGAAATAGGTATCGGGCTGTAAATCACCCAACATTTACAACAACAAAACCACCTACCAATCGCTTACTCAACATTTTGGCGGTTTCATCCCACAGCTTGCGTCTTGACGGGTGATCAGTGCTGAGGATAGCTATATTTGTGGGTACCTCGTGTGAAGAGATGGTCACTACTAGGAAAACCCTTATCCATGGGCCCATTATCTACGGCGCAACACGTTTAGGTGCTCCACGGATAAGTATCCGTGGCGCATCCAGAAATATGCGCCACGGGTCCTGCCTTATGCGTGGCGCATCAAACATGGGGTGCGCCACAGATAAAAGTTATCTGTGGCTTCATATGCGTGGCGCATGCCAGGTGCGCCACGAAGCCAAAAAATGATGCGCCACAGATAGGGGTTCTCCTAGTAGTGGGTTCTGCTCGATGTTCTTCTCCTTGGTATTCCGTCTTGTGTGTTCATGCGTGCTCTAGGGCGAGCTGCTTTACCTTCCAATAATACAATGCCCTTCTGCCAGAGGTGAGAAGGCAGGGAGCCAGGGACCTTCTTCGGAGGTGGAGGGGGATGACACCCAACGACGATGAGTCATGAACTAACAAAAACTTGATCTTTTTCTGATGACATGCACACTTTCCCGATCTCTATTCTCTAAGGTTTTGATCGTGCGGATAGATGAAGTCTTTGTTCTCAAGGGGTGTTTCTTTCTTTGTGTGTGTTGCCTGTAAGCTGAACTAAGTTCAGCATCTTCTATCTTTCAATGTGGCTTTATTAATTTAAAGCAGGGACGAGGCCTCTTAGTTCTAGAAAAAAATGAAGAAGTACGAGGCTAAATTGTGTTGATTAACGTACCAGTTTTAAGAATCTCTGCATCGTCCAACATTGACGATTTCCGCTATAGTGTTCAATTAGGAAGGGAAGATGCAGCATTTTACATCTATTTTAAAGAAGAAGAAAAAAGAAAGTCACATTCGAGCTAAGGCAATATCCTCGTTTTAAAACACATATGTATTGCAACTGTATACATCAATGATGAGGCCAAAAAGAATTGTGTTGAAAGAAACAATCAATCCAAGGGATGCCTCCCAGGTATCCAAAATGAAAATAGAAATATGGTAGTAGGACGCATGTATGTAGTTGATCAGTACTGCTCCTGGTCCCGTGCCTTGTCCAAGTCGCACTCGGGCGGTACCGGCTTGGCGGTTCCGGGATCCTTGGCGACCTCGCTCCTAGCTTTGTCGCAGTAGTTGTAGATGGTGTATCCCAGCTGCAGGGACCTCATCTGGCGCTTCTCCTTGTCCGTGAGCTCGCACCGCGGCGCGCCATGCTCGGAGGCGGCGCAGGCATCGGCGCAGGTCTTCTCGCTAGCGCCGTCAGCGCACTCGCAGGTCTGGAGGTCGAGGTTGCGGTACTCGGCGACGAAGGGGGCCTTGGTCCAGTCCGCCTTGACGCGGCCGCCCTGCGTCGCCCAGTCGTCGGCGTTCCAGATGCTGGAGTAGGCGTACATCGGCCGCTGCGTCGGGAACGGCAGGCCCGTGTAGTTGCGGAACACGCGGATCGGGAAACTGTCCACATACCACCTGCAAGGAGAGATTCGATCAGTTCAGCAATCATCAGACAGATCGCATACGCATTGTAGAATTGTAGATCACTTACACGATCATGCAGGGGTTCCAGTAGACGGTGTAGTTGTGGAAGTCGGCGGTGGGGTCAAACCAGGGCTTGAACTGAATCTCCCTGCCGCCTATGCCGTCGGCGAACACGTTGGTGTGGATGGTGTAGGGATTGCCCGACGAGTTGCCCAGGAACTCGTAGTCGATCTCGTCATGAAATTTGAAGTCACCATCCGACGAAGTCTGTGTGTTTGTAGTAATTTCATCATCGATCCAACGTTTATATATGGCATGAGATTAATATAGCTAACCTATACTAAGCATATGCATATATGCATATGATTCAAAAAAGAAGTAATTAGTACTCCCTCCGTTCCGTAAAACGTATCGCTAAAATGTATGTCTAGGAAGTAGATGAGTAGTTAGGCTCACGTACGTAGTATGTGGTGACGCTGCCGGCGGAGTTGCCCTTGATCAGCATGATCCTGGTGGAGATGCTTCCGAAGATGAACGACTTCAAGGTCTTGACCATAGCGCCTGATGGTGATTGAAATTCCGAAACGCAAAGATCAATTAATGTCGCTCATTTCGCCATGTAAGTAATCGCAGGGCATTGATATTTTCAAGAAAAAGGGCACTGGTATGATGTGCACACCGAGAGACATGTATGTATGTTACCTGAGGAATTGCTGACCATGGAGAGCTTCAGATGGTCCCCTTCCTCCAAGATCTCGGCATTCTGTGGCCCCCAGGTGATGTTACACTGATCCTTGAAGTTGGCGGTGACGAGCCCGAGCTCCAGCACGGCCAAGAAGGCGACGGCGGCGAGGAGAACCTTCGCCGAGCTCGCCATTGCCTTTTCACCCTTGCGTGTGGGATTGATCGGTATGTGTGGGACGACTTGGGTTATGGAATTCAGAAGGCGCGTCCAGGTTATATATGTTGCTGAGAGCTGATTTTTTCAGGCTGCTGGATTCGGGAGTTTTTGGTACGCATGTAGCCCACGAAGAAATTATGATAATTTTTGTAGTACAGCCCTGAAGGATGTATGCCAGCTTGTTCGACGTCTACGAATGATTTGACTAATGGAATCATCAGGTTATTTTAACGAATGGTTCTTGCCAGGGATTAGTAGTGCTCCCCACGAACAATGTTGTTCGTCGACAGGCCAGCAGGCGCGCGGCGACTGCTACTATAGTGCTTGCCATCACCTCCGGCATGCATATGTGTCAATTGGTCAACAGGGTGCCGGTGTTTGACATTTGTCAGACAAGGAAAATTTTGGGTAAATATTTGCTTTTAGTGCTTCATTAACTAATATTTCTACAGTCAATTTAATCCCTATGTTTAGTCAATTAAAAGATATTTTATCATTTAACTGTCCACCATTATACGTGCGTAGTGATACAGGTACGCAGATTATTCCATGTCCTACAGTCTACAGCAAACCAATTAATCTTGCCATCCTTGCTGTCTTGGTCTTCTTCCTAAAAATGTACGGAGCCGTACGATGGAATGCACCAAGATTCGTGTTACTTTGTTTTTTTCTGCTCAAGTCGTGTGTTTTGAAGTGTGGTGTGTGTCGTGTTTCGGCCACTTTTGGCTGTTTGTGTGTGTTTCGACCCATATTGGGCTGAGTTTATGTACTGGGTTTTTCGTTGTGGGAATACGGGTATTTCTCCTGATTTAATTAGCAAAGGAATATGACAAAAATGTCACTAGGTAAATAAGAACAAAACCATATCTATCAGAATGGCCAGACCCCACTCCATTAGATTTGCCAAAAAAAAAACTGAAGCGAACCATGTTTTTTTTTTTTTGAATAAACAGCAATAATCCATTAACCAGATACAGCGAACTCACTGGTCGCTACACACATTACATCATATGGCACCGTGTCCACCCAGATCGCACGATCCAACTCATACCTAGCCCCATAAGCTGCTAGTTCGTGGGCTACTTTATTACATGTACGAGGAGCATAGTCAATCTCCAACGTACCAAAGTTCAGTCTAATAAACGATTTAATGTCCCTAAACAACACTCCTTCAGGTGCCAGATCGAAATCTGTGCCTTTCAGTGCACTGACCAAATTCAAAGAGTCAGTCTCAATGCTAAAATCAACCATGCCCCACTCCATCGCTGCTATCTATGAGAATGGTCAGGACATCTACGACAATGTAAATAAAAAATAAAGGTTAATGTTTTTTACGGGAAAAAAAAGGTTAACGTTGCCTCATGTATCCCTAAAAAAAACCCTGCTGTGTAGAGATGTAAGGGCCGATTTCTCCATTTATTTTTCTTCTCACTCTCCCACTTGTCACTACTTTCATGACCATATCAATCCATTTTTTTTAGAACCCCTTCATTTCCATAACCTTTTCAAGAAAGGGCCATTTGATCTTATTAAAGGCTTTCTCAAAAGTCAATTTTAGAGAACAGTCCTAGTTTTTTTTACAATTATGCATTTCGTTAAGCAATTCATACAAAACACAGAACCCATCCACTATGTATCTACATTTCAGGAAAGTAGTTTAAAACACTGCGCCTTCTTGTGGAGGTTTGCTTGCGATTGGAGCAAGTGGCGAAGTATATATTATATCTATCATGGATGGAGGCATATTATGTGGATTGGTCCACCTTCACCATGGCCCTATTCAGTGTAATTTTTGGACAAGTAATTTGTCTTATCAACTCTCTTTCTTCCTTCTCTTTCTTTGCGGTTCTCTACATGGCTATTGTATAGAGGTCATGTGTGGGCTTGTGGATTGTATAAACTCGATGTATACTGTAGATTCTAGCAACGAGCGCACTATATCAAAACATTGAGTTGTTTTATTAATAAAAATGTAGTTAACATGTTTGGAGTGACATTGAGGGACAATATTAGCCATCAATTCTAGATTTTGTTAGTCCTTTCCATTTCGAACCAACTAGGACACTCAATAATTGATTCTAGTATAGATTTCCATTACATAAGTATTTAGTAAACCAAAATGATCTATCTAAACTAAATCCCAACTCTTGAGGTAAAGATCTACATTGGAACCATATGTGCCAAATGCCTTGTTTGTGGCCATGCGAAAAACAACAAGGTAAGCTCCTTCAATGTAATCATATACAGGAAAGCCATGTTCTTCGTTATAAATTTTGTTAACTTCAGCAGCATGAAGGTGAATAATAGAGTTATCTGGATGTCGAGAGAGTGTCTTACATAATTCATGAATGTGTTCCTTCCATTATGCATGCCCAATCGCACTTGTCGGTGTACTAGATTGGGGAGAGGGGGTATCTCGGTTCACCTGCTCCTAGCCTTGACAAACGGCCCATCTACAGTGACAAGGAGTGGGCGCGTCTCAGGCCCACACAAGCCTTGCAAGGAGAAGACCCTCGCGAGGAGGAGCCTCCCTAGGAAAACGACACTTAGCATTTTCTGCGTAAGAAGGATCCCTCACGAGGTTGTCCTCATGAGGTACCGGCGAGACTTGTCCCTGACGTGCACCAGCGTGCTAAGAGGCAGGACAAGAAGGCGAAGGAAAGGATGACGGAAGCAATACTGATGGTCTTATGTACTGATGTATGAGTACACACATATGTTGGGGGTAAAGTTGTCACTGTTGGATTGACTTGGAGATGGGATGGTGAATGACAAAAACATGAGCCTGAATTTGAGCTCAATACATACAGGGGATAAACTAATGGGGACCTTAGAGCTTTCAGTGGTGGTTGGACTATTTGCCTTAATATTCTCTTTTTGTGCATCATTAGGTGGCCATGAGATCAATCACTAGGGTGGCTTCTCTCATGAAGAAACATAGACTGATCTTATTTATATCTTATGCGATGCTTAGGCTTGTCCTTAAATAATTCCTTGACTGTGCACCGTAGTGGCCTAGGGGTTTTAATCATCAAGTTCTTTACTATGGTTGTGTCGAAGCACAATTTAGAGGACTCATGCATATAGCTTTTCTAGGATTTTGTGCTTCACTAATTGTGCAACCACAATGAATGAACACTTACTTTTCTAGGATTTTTCTTGAACACTTACTTCCATCATCCACCACTTCCACTTACCTTTCCCGTACTTTCATTTGTAGCTTTCTTGTTTTAGTTTGTAGTTTTAGCTTTCGTAGTTTAGTAGTGTTTTCTAGCCTTGCTTCCTTCGTTTAGTTTTGTTGCACAATCGGTCGTATAAGAGGGTTATAGGACCGTAGAGAAAGGTTTACCTTCAGCTCCTCGTGGGTTTGACACTCAATAGTTATCGAAAGGTACTAGACCGATTCCCTATACTTGTGGCTTATCAGACATCAGTTAATCTTTTAAATCTATTTTTAACATATTTAGAGTGACACACAAAGGAGACATATAGGCCTACATTTCTAGATTTATTTAGCATTATTCTTTTGGTAGCAACTATTTGGTCACTGATACGTCTCAAATGTATCCATAATTTTTTATGCTCTATGCTTGTTTTACACCAATTGCTTTGTGTTTTGTTTACACTTCGTGGCATTTTTATGCATTTTCCAAAACTAACCTATTGACGAGATGCCACAGTGTCAGTTCCCTGTTTTCTGCTATTTTTGTGTTTCAGAAAAGTTACATAGGAAATATTCTCGGAATTGGACGAAATGAAGCCCGAAGTTCCTATTTTCCCCTGACACGAGACGGCGTCCATAGAAGAGTCGGAGGAGGGCCAGGGGCAACCACACCTGGTGGTGGCGCGGGTGGACCCCTAGGTGCCCTCTGACATCTCCCCTCCGCCTATATAAAGCCTCCGACGCGAAAATCCTAAATCAATCGGCGTTTTCCCAGATAAAGTTCCGCAGCGCAGCCGCCGTTGAAGACCAATTTCGGGGTCAGAAGTCTCTGTTTCGGCACCCTGCCGGGACGGGGAATTGCCCCCGGAGCCATCTCCATTGACTCCACCGACATCTTCATCGCCGTTGCTATCTCCTATGATGAGGAGGGAGTAGTTCTCCCCCGGAGCTGAGGGCTCTACCGGTATCTATGTGGTTCACCTCTCTCTCCCATGATGTGATCTATATGTGATCATGAGCTTTGTATCTAGTTGAATTGGTAGATGTTGTTCTTCATGTACTATGATACTCCAGTGCTTTATTATTGTAATCTCCGGAGACACCTTGTACCATGATGTGAAGGTGACAGTGTGTGCATTATGTGCGTCTCTTTGGCTAGTGTCTCTATGAATTGTTGGTGTTTGTTGGAACCATCTAGTGCGCTCAAGGTGATAGTGTGGGGCAATCTAGTTTGGGGAAATGCAAACTTTGAGAAGTGCTTCGTAGCCCTACACATGATTAGTGTTCGTTATCCATCGGAGAATAGTTTAGAATAGCATAGTGAAGAATGGTATTTATGTGTTCAATTATGTTATCTTTGTTGAGAGTGTCCACTAGTGAAAGTATGATCCCTGGGCCTTGTTTTTAAGCATGGAAACACCATTTACATTCAGTTCTGTTACATGTTTGCTCGCAGTGATATTTATTTCAGATTGCATTTACTACTTATAATCATCCATATTACTTGTATTTCACTATCTCTTTGCCGAACTAGTGCACCTATACATCTGATAAGTGTGTTGGGAACGCAAGAGACTTCTTGTATCGTAATTGCAGGGTTGCTTGAGAGGGATACATTTGACCTCTTCCTCCCTGAGTTCGATAAACCTTGGGTGATCCACTTAAGGAAAACTTGCTGCTGTTCTACAAACCTCTGCACTTGGAGGCCCAACACTGTCTACAAGAACAGACGCATGCATAGACATCAAGGTCTTTTATGGCGCCGTTGCCGGGGAGGTAAGGTAAAAGGTACTCACATCAATCTTCTAGTACTATTGCTGGTGTGTGAGTGCTCGAAGTTATTTCCTTTAGATTCTGTAATTATATCTTTTTGTTTCTTGTTTTTATTTTCACTAGTTAGGCTTAATGGAAAACAAAGAGCTTTATAGTATTTTTCCTGAGTTAGGACATGAAGTGTTTGAAGAGAAAATTGAAAAATCTATGGAACTTTATTTGCATGCTAATAGCAATGTTGTTAGTATGAATTCTTTGAACACCATTATTGCTAATGCTAGGGAAAAGTCTAAGCTTGGGGAAGCTGGTTTTGATGGGCATGATATTTTTAGTTCCCCATCTTTAGAGGAGAAAAATTGCTCTGATGATATTTTATCTCCCATATGTGATAATTCTAATGATGCTTGTGATCCTCATACTGAAAGTATCTCTTTTAAAATACCTATGAGAATTGTTGAACGTGCTATGAATAACTGCTATTTAGGAGATGGAACTGTCCATCCTGGTGATCATTTGCTCTTTATACATGAATTATGCGAGTTGTTCAAGTGTGCAGGTATTTCAACAAGCTAGGTTAAGAGGAAGCTATTCTCTTTACCACTAAAGGGCAGAGCTGCGGAATGGTATAAGATGTTGAAGAATGGCCAACCTATTGGCTGGGAGGAAATTGTACCTCTCTTTTATTCTAAATTATATCCTTTTAGTGAGATTCATAAAGATAGGAATTACATTTATAATTTTCATCCTCATGATGGAGAAAGCATTGCCCAAGCATGGGGAAGATTGAAGTCACTAATGCTCAAATGTCCCATTCATGAGCTCCCCCGTAATATTGTTATTAATAATTTTTATGCAGGGCTTTCAGGACATTACAAGGACTATCTAGATGCCTGTTTAGAGGGATCTTTCACAAGTAAGGAGGTTGAAGCCAAGTGGGATATGCTTGAAACAATTCAAAGCAATACCGAAGATTGGGATTGTGACAAAGGTAAAGAATCAGGTATAAACTATGAGTATGATTGCATTAAGTCTTTTGCTGAAACTGCTGATTTTCAAGAGCTTAGTACTAAATATGGTCTTGATCCTCAAATTATGGTTGATTGCTATAGAACCTTTGCTTCTCATATTAATGTTTCTAAATAAAATTGGGACGTGTATCATGAACCTTTTAAAGACACTTGCATGAAAAGTGAAATTATTATTGATGATTGCAATAAACATGCTCAAACTTCTGAAAGTACTATTTCTTATAAGCATGTTAATTTTTGTGGAGCACTTAGAACTTGTGAAAAGAATCAAATCAAAGAAGATTATTGTATCCACCACAGGAATGAAAAAAACTAGAATGTGGGATAAGGCTCTAAATGAACTTGGTGAAAAGGTTTGTACCCTCTATCCTTTTATTTGTGAACTTTGCTATAAAGTGGGTCATTTCAATTTTCAATGCTCAGGCTATGATAATAGACTTTCTAATCCAATGAGTACTGCAAGTTTGTATTGTGATGACATGATCACTCCTAATCAACATGATGAGCTTACTTTATTTTTGGGGTGTGAAGAGTTATCGAGAAAAACTTCTTTGGTAGATATGAGTGATTTTGATATGAATAGCGTCCTACATGGTTGCCATCTTTATTGTGTTGATAATTGCCACACAAATACTTACATACAAAATGTTATAAAAGATGAGACTTTACCAAAATATGACATGACTAATTTGTGTTTTGTTCTTATTAATGAAAAGGAGGAATCGTCCAAAGTTTCCTCTATTATTTGTGACAAGAAACTAGGGTATGTGGAGAAGCTTCCTTTCAAGCCTCTCCCTCTTAAAGAGGGGAAGAAGAAGAAGAGGAGTAAAAGGAGAGATGAAATGGTATCTTCCCCTAAGCATGTTGCTCCTATTATAGTTTTTGCTGATGAGTCTGAACTCGATGATGTTCCTATGCCTATTACCTATAGTAGTGATCATGATTGGGAAAAGCACACTACTTTTGATATTGAAAATCTCTTTGGTACCAATTCTGAAAATGATGATATTAATAATTGATGTACTATTAGTACTATCCATGTTCCTTCCAATTATGATATGTTTACAAATGAACACACTTTGGAAGATAGCTATTCTATTGCTTATGATGATTACAATGATGAGTATGCTATTTTCAGTCCACCTACTATTGAGGAGAAAACAAGGTATGATTACAATATGCCTCTTATTTTTTATGATTATGGTGATGAGAATAATATTGAGAGTTATATTGTTGAATTTGCCCCCACTATGATTAATAAGAATGACTATGTTCACGTGGGGAGTATTAATTCTTTTATGCATATAGCTCATGACAAGAATGTTTTACGTGATAGTTATATTGTTAATTCTATTCATGATGTTACTGAAAGTTATTATGAGAGAGGGAAACATAGTTTTATGCATCCCAATAATATTAAGTTTCCCCTCTTTATGTTGAAATTCTTGAAGTTGCACTTGTTTTGTTTTCCTATGCTTGTTGCTATGTGCTTTCATGACTTGTTTCTTTACAAGACTCTTTTTCATAGGAAGTGGTTTAGATTTAAATTTGTTTCGTATTTGCTTTTTGATGCTCTCTCTTGCTTCAAGTTCTTTCCGGTACTTATGTGAGCATCTTCTCAAATTACTGCGCCTAGCTGAAAGGCGTTAAAAAAGCACTCTTGGGAGATAACCCAATGTTTTCCTTTCAGTACTTTTTCTCTTTGTTGAGTCTTGGAAGTTATTACTACTGTAATGACCTCATCTTATCATTTTTATTTCATTTTTGTGCCAACAAGAACCTCTCTAATTAGAGGAAGGTAAGATTTGGGGAAGTTGCTGTCCTGAAACAGATTTCTGCTATGTACCGTAAAAATTTGTAAAAATTCTCATAAAGTCTTTTAGATCTGCGATTTCTCACATGCCCCAAGTTATTGTCTAACTTTCATTAGTTTTGCACTTTTTGATTTGAGCAACAGAAGATTTTCAAAAAAAAATTGATCTTTACCAACTATTCTGTTTTGACAGATTTCTGCCACTATTTGCGTTTGCCTCTTGATCTCTTTCTTTTTGAGCTCTTTTGATCACGGAACTTTTTGAGGAAGTTGCTACAGTATCTTATGTGTTAATATATGTTATACTTGAGTTGAAACTAAACCAAAAGTGGATCTACTATCTTGCATACACTAATGTTGCTAATAAGAATTGTGTGAAGTTTTGTATGAAGGAAGTTTTCAAGTGTAGGGAAAGGAGAATGATGAGATGAGATGAAGTATGGACAAAAGCTCAAGCTTGGGGATGCCCATGTCACTGCAAGAAATATCCAAGAAGTACAAGCGTCAAAGCTAGAAAATGCCCAAGGCACCCCTTCTTCATCAACAAAAATATCAGGTCATCTTTCAAGACACTATATTTTTATTGCTTCATATGCTATGTGTTTTTTTTCTTGGAGCTTCTTTATTTTTGCTTTCAGTTTTATTTTCTTTTGTTTTCTGTAATAAATGGTTGGATCACCACCATGTTTGTTTTGGAGAGAGACGCGCTCTGTTTTCATTGCCTACAACACTATAGTTTTCACTCTTATCGTTCTACGAGTGTTCTCTTTTGCTGGAACTGCGTTTAGCTTTTATTTTTTGCCTTCGTTCTTGTTTAGAACTTTTTTATTCTTTGTAGCTAGGTGTGTTTAGACCTCTGGTCTATGTTGATTTTTATCTTTAAGATTTGTTTCAAAAAGGTTGATTGGTGTTGGAAAAGAGAAAAAAGTTTCATGCTTATAGTGGTACTAATGGGAGCTTGTTTAGACTGTCGCTTAGACTTTTGCATGTCATGCTTGACGTTATTTTGATTATATGCTTAGTAGTTTTTGCTGTAGCATGACTTGTCTCAAATGACTGAGGTTGCTTAATGTGCCTTTGAAAAAATCACGCGTTGTTTTTATTATATGGGAGCATATTATTGTGGTATTCTCCTTTGATGCTTTATTTGGGTTGATTTGATGCATGCTTACACCATATTTGACTTTAACCAGTCGCCTAAAGCCTCTATGATCATTTGGTTTTTGACTTGTGATACCACTTTATGCTTTGGTTAATAATGTTTTGTCGCTATGCATGATTATGCTCGTTATTGCTCTCTTAGTTGGTCGCTCCCAGTCTTTTGCTAGTCTTTATTTGTACTGAGAGGGAATAGTTCTCGTGCATCCAACTCCCAAAAACTAAAGTTTTCCAATGTGTCCACCATATCTACCTATTAGCAATTTGCTATTCCAAGTACATTCGTCTTGCTTTTACCTATCTTCCAAATTAAACTTTTTGTTATGAGAAAATTAGTTAGTAAATCTCTCACAAATCTGACTGCACACTTACTTTCTTGCACCTAATAAACTTGACCATTGTGGCTCTCTTATGTTGATTATATGCTTGCAAGTTGTAAGTTGGGAGTTAGCTCAGCCATGCTGTCATAGGGCACGCTTTCAACATTGCACATATTTCTATTTAAGTTGATATTATGATCTTTTGTTTATGGATGCTTATCTATGTGAAAGAATTGGAAACTTGTGGAGTTCATGGAGTTTGTGTATGTGTTAGAGAAACGCCTGGGCCGCTAATCTAAGCCATGCATCATTCATGGTGGAAATTTATAGCATACCCATAGTAGACATTCGACGACACATCTCAAAATAAAAAGCTATACCCAATGGTAAATAAAGGAGATGCCGAGTTGTCCATTGTCTGTTTGTCTTATCATTTTGATGTGGGCTAGTTTCCATGTCATCACGTAAGAGGTACCCTGTTGGCGTTCTCGATGATACATGTATGCTTACAATGACAAGAACTTGCTTGGGACCTAAGTCGACTAGCACTGTTTAAGTACTCGTATTCACGGGACATGTGATTTTCAACTGATGATTTGTCAAGCATATGTCTCATATTTGTACTTGCATTAACCTTAACCATTCAAGATGCCTATGATGGGGGCAATGAGATCTCAAAGCTAGTAAGTACCATAATTTTTGGAAGGTTTATAAAAACTTGCAATCACTGCTTCCCTCTGCGAATGGCCTTTCTTTTACTTTTATGTTGAGTCTTCACCTTCTACCTTTATGCACTATCTAAGAGAGCATAGTTGTCATTCTGAGTATAATGTGCATAGTCTGAAAATTTATTATTGATTGATTCATGATTATGGTTTGGGATTTCTATTTTCATGCCCTCGGGTCCTTAGCTGTGCTCAGTTTTCCCCAGCCGCTTAGTTTTTCCTCAGTTTTGCCCAAGCGCTTGTCTGAAACCCTCACAAGGAGCTCGGACGGGAGGAATCCCATTTAGTTGACCATTTGTTGGTGCTGGCAAGTGGGGCCGCTGTTGGTGCCCCGCAGTGGATACGTCTCCACTTATCCAGATCATCGTGGGACCCACAACTTGTCCACGTTAGCGCGCTGGACCCACATCTTACCCAGGTGACCGTTGCAAAATGGGAGCCTGAGCCAGCCCCGCGCCCGTGCCTGTGCCATTGCTTCCCCTTTCTTTCCCCGCGCCCCATTGTTCTTCTTCTCCGCCAGTGGCAGCCCTTCTCTGGCAGGCGGGTGATGTCTAGTTTCTCTTTGACCTCCCGTTCTTCATGGCCGCAGTATGGACCCGTGCCTTTGACAAGATGCCCTGACTGCCCACGCCAGAAGCCTCTGAAGCGGTCGATCTGTAAGACGGACGACAATGGCAACCGTGGACGTGAGTTCCTTGCATGCGAGAGCTTGCCATATAGAGAGGGGGATAAGGTTAGATCTCGCTCCAATTGCTCTGTTTTCTCTCGATTTTCCTGTTATTCCCTCAAATTTGGAATTTAGGGTTCATGTTGTTGTTTTCAGATCCTGAAGAAATGCAGGTATTTCGAGTGGATCGATGTGTACGTTAGAGGCTTAAATTGCAGGAATCAATTGGCGCTATTGGGGAGCGCAATTTGGGAGGGGGAGGACTTGCTGTAGAGAATGCGGCAGAGAGAGGAGCCGTTCCGATTATGCCTAATGCTCCCAATGCAGAACTGGTGGAAGTGAAGGGAGAACTGAAGAAAATGAACAAGCAGTTAAAGCAGCTGATCGAGTTGAAGAAGCAAGCTAATCTGATGGCTGGTTGTTTTTTTGTTGTATAATTGCAATCGGATTCTTATCATTGCTCATCAAGCGCTAGAAGTTGTTACAAGGGATCCCTTGTTACAAATCCATTATTCAGTTACATATACTTGTAGTTGTTTTCAAAGTTATTGTGTGCTTTCACCAAAATTACCAAAAAAAATAAGTGTTAGGGAATATAGGAATGCTAAAGATAGTAGATAATTGTTAGAGGGGTGACAAATAATGCATTCACCGAAATCCCACAAATATGTATGTCTCATGTTTATACCAAAATTATACCACTTTTGGGATGTTTCAAATAACTAAAACTATATCCCAAACTATATTCCCTAAAAGAAAAGGAGTGCTAAAGAAAGTTGATAATTGTTAGAGGGGTGATAAATAATCCATTCTCCGAAATCCCCCAAATATGCCAAATATGTATGTCTCATGTTTCTACCAAAATTATACCACTTTTGGGCCGTTTCAAATTGCCAAAACTATATTCCCTAAAAAAAAGGAATGCTAAAGATAGTTGATAATTGTTAGAGGGGTGATAAATAATCCATTCACCGAAATCCCCCAAATATGCCAAATATGTATGTCTCATGTTTCTACCAAAATTATACCACTTTTGGGCCATTTCAAATTGCCAAAACAATATTCTCTAAAAAAAAGGAATGCTAAAGATAGTTGATAATTGTTAGAGGGGTGATAAATAATCCATTCACCGAAATCCCCCAAATATGCCAAATATGTATGTCTCATGTTTCTACCAAAATTATACCACTTTTGGGCCGTTTCAAATTGCCAAAACTATATTCCCTAAAAGAAAAGGAATGCTAAAGATAGTTGATAATTGTTAGAGGGGTGATAAATAATCCATTCACCGAAATCCCCCAAATATGCCAAATATGTATGTCTCATGTTTCTACCAAAATTATACCACTTTTGGGCCATTTCAAATTGCCAAAACTATATTCTCTAAAAAAAAGGAATGCTAAAGATAGTTGATAATTGTTAGAGGGGTGATAAATAATCCATTCACCGAAATCCCCCAAATATGCCAAATATGTATGTCTCATGTTTCTACCAAAATTATACCACTTTTGGGCTGTTTCAAATTGCCAAAACTATATTCCCTAAAAGAAAAGGAATGCTAAAGATAGTTGATAATTGTTAGAGGGGTGATAAATAATCCATTCACCGAAATCCCCCAAATATGCCAAATATGTATGTCTCATGTTTCTACCAAAATTATACCACTTTTGGGCCATTTCAAATTACCAAAACTATATTCCCTAAAAGAAAAGGAATGCTAAAGATAGTTGATAATTGTTAGAGGTGTGATAAATAATCCATTCACCGAAATCCGCAAATATGTATGTCTCTTGTTTACACCAAAATTATACCACTTTTTAGTTTAACATTTTTAAATCGTGGAAAATAATGCATAAATAGAGGGAATATAGTGACGTGGCAAAATAATCCATAAATGCATGTCTCTTGTCACACGGATCGACTCCACCAACCGTTGATCCACAGACAGAGAGAGAGAGGGGTGGCCACGAAGAGAGAGAGAGAGAGAGAGAGAGAGAGAGGAGTGGCCACGAAGAGACGGATAGGGGTATACTGCCCGTTAGATCAGTGGATCAACGTTTGGTGGAGTCGATCCGTGTGACAATGGCTCAACCAATCAGGATAAGTTTGGGCTTCTGTGAGCATTTGTGACAGTACTTGAGGGCAAAACTGAGTAGTACTAAGAAACCAAGGGCACGTAAATAGTAAATAGACTAAGGGATTCAAACATAAGAATTACAAAATGAAAAATGCATGTTTTGTACAATATAATTCATATTGGGCTACATCAAATTATTTGCAATTCAAATATACATGAGTGTGACAATTATGGCCTCATTTAGACAAACTATGTTTTGGGGAAGATGTTTTGCAAAGGGGTTTGAGTGGAAAACCATGCATCTTCATAGCTACTAGTGATTCTGAGAAGTGGCAATTTGTGGTAAAACTTGATTTATCTATGTTTGTTAAGGTTTCCTAGGTGGCAGGTTGCGTAGGAAGACTCCATGAGTAGGTGCCACTATGTTTTTATTTTTTTTGGATTTTTTTGCGCATGAAATGACTCAATTAGCTATGTTAATCTCATTTGTTGACTCTCTGTTGACCAGCTACTTGAGGGTAGAACTGAGTATATTGCACTTGCCAGTCTAAGTACTCGAGGGGAAAACTGAGTACAGATAAAATTTCTGTATAAGGCCCGAGGTTAGAACTGAGTACACCAAACGTCGAAGGGTTAGCCTCGTGTCGCGGTGCACGCTGCAGTCGTGCATAGCGGACGCGTGTTGTGGTACACGCCACCTTCGTCTTTATAGAGCCCCTCTTTCTCTCCCTCGACGCTTGTCGTGGGAATTTAGGGACAGATGCCATGGGGATGTCTTAACGGAGGGGCTCGACGGTGGTGACGATGGGTCCGGCTCGGGATTGTGCCAATGGAGACACCTCGGTTACCCAGGTTCAGGGCCCTCCACGATGGAGGTAAACCCCTACTTCCTGCCTGCTTCTTATTAGCTTTACAGTGGTTACAGTGCTCCTCGAGCTGTTCGTCTAGAGGAGGAAGAAGGAGAAGGATTCGATCCCCTAGGCTAAGGGTCCAGACCCCCTTATATAGGCGGGGGTCTGGTTACAGATTAAGTGGCGGGCTGCCCGGTTGCCGGCTCCCCGCGGCTGCATCCTTGGCATGATCTCCTGGCCCACCTCTGTCCCCTTCTGGCAGTGGCACTTTATAAAGTGCCTTTTGTCCCCTTGGACCGGCATCTGGGAGGCATATGCCCTCCCTTTTGCCTCGGATCCTTTCGTGGGGAAGGCTCCTGCTCTCTGGTTGGTGGTGGCCGGTCGTGGCGGGCATCACTCCCGTCCTTTGCCCCTGGCGATCTTGTCGGGGCCAGGCTGCCTTCGGTGACACAGCCGTTGGAGGAATCTTATCTTCGTAGCCCGGCTCTGGCTCTCCTCGGTGGAGTCGCCAGCCGGCTGCTGGCACAGCCGGCCCTTTTAGCTGGAGCCGGTCTTTCTTGCTTAACGCCGTGGAGACTCCTGGGACGCCAGCCGGCATACAGCGCCGCCCTTTGCGTACCCCTGAAGTCATCCCCACGACACTAGCCCCCGAAACTAGCAAAGTCTCATGGGCTAGCATGGGGCTTCGGCGGGTTCCTTTCCTCGCCGAAGTCTTGATTGTTTCTATCGAAGTCCCAGGATCCGCCGTCTGATCCGGAAGTTGCTGATCTCGTGGCTAAGCCTCGCGGGGCTTCATCGGCTGTCTCGAGACGCGCCGGTCCCAAAACCAATGTGGTTGACGGTCGCCGTGCAGCCGCAAGCCGGTGAGTGGCTCCTTAGAACTTGTGCCGCTTCGAGTTTCGCTCCCACGCTGTGGCCAGCACAGCGCAGCGATGTCTTGTCTTGTCATTTGGACTTCAGAGTTATCACCGCAATTACTCCCTGAATGGTCATGCTGGGTGGGCTGGCGTACATCAGCGACATGTCCCGTCAGTTCCCCCCATGATCCGATGTGGCAACCGTAGCGGTTGCCCTCCAGCAGGGGCACACGACGTGGAGGTGGTTACCAAAACGTCGGGTGTCATCCCCTTCACAGTTCCCCTTTAAATGCTGGACGCGCCCGTGGCCGAGGGCACACCTCCACTTCTCCCCTCGCCTCAAGCCTCTCCTCTCCGAACCCAGCCTGGACATGTCCTCCCTCAGCGGTTCCGCCGCCGGCGGTGACAAGGTCCCGGAGAGAAACGAGGAAGAGGCCCAGGCGCCGGAGACGGCGCCCCCCGCATCTCGGAAGCGTGGTCGCCCGAAGGGGAGCCGCAACAAGAAAACCCTGGAGGCCCTCACGGCCGCGGCCGCCGTTGCTCCTTCCTCTTCCGTCGCGACCCGGGCTGCTAGGGCTCCTGGTGACGCGGGCGTCCCAGAGAAACGAGGGCCTGGCCGTCCAAAAGGGAGCGGGAGGAAATCCGCGCCCGCAGCGGCGGCCACTCCTTCGTCGCTCCGCTGCCATGGACGTCCACCGGGCAGCAAGAACAAGAAGACCCTTGCTGCGAGGTCCCGCGCGGTGGCCTCTCCTTCAGGTTGTTCGTCGCGGCTTTGGTCGGAGAAACTGGCGCTCTAGCCGCCGGCCTACATCTCGGCCGAGGGGTGGTCGACCTGCATCATCCCTGTGCTTGCCAGGGCCCAGAACCTCCTCCGCCTTCCATCCAAGTTTACGGACTTGATGGAAGGCCAGGAGATGGCTTATGCCAAGCTGCGGGAGTGCAGCGGCGGCCAGCCCAAGTACCGCATCGAGATTTACTACGACGGCCAGGGGGTGTGCTACTTCCGTGATGGGTGGTCGAAGTTTTTTATCGACTACGGCGTGCATTAGGGCTGGTTCCTCCTCCTCACTCACCACGATGGGAAGAAGGACTTCACCATCTGCCTCTTCGATGGCAACCTCTCCGCCCGTACCTACGCCGCCTGGTCGTGAAGGGCGGGCTTCGTCGACCTCCAACACGGGCTTCTCTAGGGCGAAGTCCATGCGGCGCTCGCGTCAGGCCGAGGAAGGTGAGCATCCCCCGGGCAAGGAGCGTTCAGTACTCTTAGGGTAGTGATTTAGAGGGCTTTTGTAATCCTCAGAGTTCCGCCTAATGAAAGCTTGTCTTCCCTTGTCGTGTGTTTGCTATTTGCGTGAATGTCTTCTGTTTGCATTGTCGTGCGGTGATGATTTCCCAGCTAGGATTCTTCCTCCGACGAAACCGTTGCTGCACGAATCTGTAGGTAGGGGCTACGATAGCCGCTAACTTGCACAGATGCTTCTGGCGAGGCTCTCCAGCCCCAGCGCGGAGGGGAGTAGCGCTTCTGTTGGCCGGCTTTAGGAAATGCGAGTTAGCCCCGGCTTGAGGGGATTGGAGTGAGAGCCAAGTCCTGTGCCGGCTCGAGCGAGGCCAGAGCCGGCGTGTCTCCTTTCCCCGGACCTTCGCATGACCTTTGCCGCGGCTAGAGCGAATCTCCAGGTTTCTGGCCTTAGTCGTTTCCTCGCAGGTGCTAAGTTTTGATTTTGTTGCCCGTTTGCTTAATCATGTCGCAGTGCCAACTGACCGGACAGCCGGTGAGGTACTGGAGCCAGCCCACTTCTGAGGGCCAATTCCCTTTCCCCCTAGCCCCCGAGTTTTGGGATAGCTGGACTAACAGCTGGCTCGAAACTAACTTGCCCACATACGATGCCAACGCCAGACGAGGCAGCTCTAGCTTCGAACCTCTTTGACGTGGCTACTCAGCCCAAGCGTCGAGAGACTGTGATCATCGACCATTCGTTGGCTTGCCTTAGTCCGGTTCCCTCAACTTTTTCCTTAATCTCCCCACCCTTTGGCTCTTCTACCCCCAATCGGCAGCCTGGTGCCGGTTGGTCTCCCTTGGGCCGGCAGCCGAATGCCGGCCTAGGGTGAGAGTGTGCCGCGGAGTGAGAAGAAGTACTTCGGTTTATCGGGCGCCCGACTCGTGCTAGCCAACGCATGGTCAACGAGCGCTGCCTTCAACACTTAGTTGAGCGATTTTCTATCGTTTACGGTTTTTCTCTGCGGCTTTCCTTCGTATGTGGCCTGCCAGCTCCTATCTGTCCGGCTACGCGGAGCCGAAAGATGGAGGTTGGGCTCGAGACCTTCTTCATACGTAGTACTCATCCGGCTGACGAGGAATCGATCGTTTTTTAGGGCTTCCGGCTGTGGCTCGGTGCCCGAAGCCGGCTGCCGGTCAAGTGAATAACGCAGGAAGCAAAACATACATGGAGTGTTTTCCTCGGAGCTGGCCGTAACTAGCCGCTCCGTTATCCTTTATTCATTGACAAGTTGTTCGGGGTACAAGCTTTTGCCTTAGCAGAAGAAAGGTCTTAGGAGACTGACATTCCAGGGACGCTCCGTCTCCTTGTCAGAGTTGTCTGCCTTGTTCTTCCTGGGCTCTTGTGCGTCGATGAGGTAATATGCCCCATTGCCTAGCACCCGGCTGACAATGAACGGTCCCTCCCATGGAGAGACAGCTTGTGCATGCCTTTGGTGTTTTGGACCAGCCAGGGTACGAGATCTCCTTCGCGAAACGTGAGTGGACAGATTTTCCTGCTGTGGTATCGTCGCAACTGCTGCTAATAGAGCGCTGATCTGGCCAAGGCCTGCTCTCATGCCTCCTCGAGGAGGTCGATGCCATCTTCACGAGCTTCTTTTGCTTGCTTCTCTGTGTACTGGACAACTCTGGGCGCATCGAATTCGATATCAGTGGGCAGCACCGCTTCGGCTCCATAGACCTGGAAGAACGTTGTGAAGCCGATAGAATGATTTGGGGTGGTGTGCAGGCTCCAGAGCACTGAGGGCAGTTCTTCGACCCAACAGCCAGCTGAACGCTCGAGAGGCTCGACCAGTCTTGGTCTGATGCCGGCCAGGACCAGCCCATTTGCTTTCTCCACCTGCCCATTGGACTAAGGATGCGCCACTGATGCCAAGTCCAGCCGGATGCCTTTCTGGCCACAGTACTCTGCGAAGACTCCCTTTGCAAAGTTTGTCCCGTTGTCAGTGATGGTGCTGTGGGGGACTCCATATCTCGTGATGATCTCGTTGAAGAACTTGATGGTGGACGAGCCGTCAAGTTTTTTGATTGGCTTTGCTTCGATCCACTTGGTGAACTTGTCCACTGCGACCAGCAGATGCGTCAAGCCCCCGGGTGCTGTTTTGAATGATCCTACCATGTCCAGACCCCAAACTGCAAATGGCCAAGTGAGCGGGATGGTCTTGAGGGCTGCCGCCGGAGTGTGCCGATGCTTGGAGAAACGCTGGCAGCCATTGCAGTGCTTCACTAACTGCTCTGCGTCCTTCTGGGTCGTCGGCCAGTAGAAGCCATGACGGAAAGCTTTAGCTACCAAAGCCCTGGAAGATGCGTGGTGCCCGCAGTCCCCTTGATGTATTTATCTCAGCAGCTCTATCCCTTCCTCTGGCTCGATGCACTTCTGGAAGATTCCAGACACGCTGCGCTTGTACAGTTCACTATTGATGATGGTGTACGCCAGCGCGCGACGTTGAAGTCGCCTAGCTTCCGCTTCATCTTGAGGCAGGTCCCCAGTGATGAGGTAGTTGGAGAACGGCTCTGCCCAGGATGGTATCTCTCGTATGTGGAAGACACTGGCGACCAGGGGATCAGCAGCCCCTGGGTCCTCCATCGTGCCGGCTTCGCCTAGTTGGCCGGCTATGGGGGCTGGTCTGGAGACGGCAGCCCCCGAGTCCTTCGTCGAGCCAGCCGCGCTGGGCTGGCCAGCTGCTTCCTACAGCCCCGAGGCGGCAGCCCCCGATTCCGGTGGCGGCGCCTGAGCCGGAGCTGGGTCTCCGGGCACGTAGATGGAGGTAGACTCCGGCGAAGGCCTGATGGATGGCTTGCAGATGATCTCCAATGACACCCCAACCGGGACGCTTTGCCTGGTGGAGCCGATCTTGGACAACCGGTCTGCCTCATCGTTGTTTGCCCTTGGGACGTGATGGAACTCGCAGCCCTCGAAAAATCCGCAGAGCTGCTGCACGTAGAAGCGGTAGGAGGCCATGTTGGCGTCCTTGGCGTCCCATTCCCCAGAGACCTGGTGCACCACCAGGTCGGAGTCTCTGAAGCAGAGGATCCTCCGAATGCCGATTTCTTTGGCCAGCTTGAGCCCATGCACCAGGGCTTCATATTTTGTGACATTGTTCGACACGCGGAAATGCATCTGCAGCACGTACTGCAGCTTGTCTCCCTTATGAGAGGTAAGGACGACGCCGGCTCCCACGCCATCGAGCATCTTGGAGCCATCAAAGTGCATGCGCCAGTGGGTGGAGTCTGGAGCCGGCGGCAGGTACTGGTGCTCTCCCCAATCGGCGAAGAAGTCTGCTATGATCTAGGACTTGATCGTTGTCCTGGGCTTGTATTGAATGGTGTGAGCTGCAAGCTCAATCACCCATTTGGCCACCCTGCCGGTTGCATCCTTGCACCCTATGATCTCTGAAAGCGGGGTGGTGCTCACCACCGTGATTGGGTGCTCCTTGAAATAGTGCTTCGGCTTCTTGGCCACCATGTACACGCCGTAGGCAACCTTCTGGTAGTGCGGGTAGTTTTGCTTGGAGAGAGTGAGCACCTCACTCAAGTAGTACACTGGGCGTTGAACTGGCAGCTCCTTGCCCTCCTCGGTATGCTCCACCACGATCACGATGCTGATGACCCTTGGAGTAGCTGCGATGTAGAGCAGCATTGGTTCTCGCGGAGCCGGCGCTGCCAAGATTGGCGTAGTAGACAAGGCTCGTTTGAGGTCGTTGAAGGCATCGTCAGCGCGCTGGGACCAAACGAAATGGTCCGTCTTCTTCATCAGCTGGTACAGCGGCATGGCCTTCTCCCCGAGCCGGCTGACGAACCGGCTGAGTGAGGCCAAGCACCCAGCAAACTTCTGCACGTCCCTGAGCTGGGTGGGCGGCTCTAGGGCCTCGATGGCTTTTATCTTCGAGGGGTTAGCCTCGATCCCTCGCTGGGAAACGATACAACCTAGTAGCTGTCTAGCCGGCACACCAAAGGTGCACTTCTCAGGATTGAGCTTCATGCGATAGCGCCGCAGGTTGGCAAAGGTCTCCTTGAGATCGTCCAGGAGCATGCCGCTCTGCTTAGTCTTCACCACCACGTCGTCCACATAAGCGTGTACATTCCGGCCAATCTGCCCCCGCAGACACTGCTGCATGGTTCGCTGGTAAGTTGCTCCAGCGTTCTTCAAGCCGAATGGCATAGTGACATAGCAATAGGCTCCATATGGGGTGATGAAGGATGTCTTGATCTGATCCGGCTGGTAGAGCGGGATCTGGTGATAGCCTGATTAGGCGTCCAGGAAGGACAGCAGGTCACAGCCGGCTGTGGAATCAATCACCTGGTCGATGCGTGGCAACACGAAGGGATCCTTGGGGCAAGCCTTGTTGAGGCTGGTGTAGTCGATACACATACGTCAAGTGTTGTTCTTCTTCAGGACCAAGACTGGGTTCGCTAGCCAATCAGGGTAGAACACCTCCATGATGAAACCGGCTGTGAGGAGCCAGGCAATCTCCTCGCCAATGGCTTTCCTTTTCTATTCTGCAAAACGCTGCAACGGTTGTTTGACCGGCTTGGCATCCGGCCGGACGTTGAGTGAGTGCTCAGCCAGCTCCCTCGGCACACCTGGCATGTCCTTTGGAGACCATGCAAAGATGTCCCGATTCTCACGGAGGAAGCTGGTGAGCTCGCTTTCCAATTTAGCAGAAAGGCCGGTGCCGATGATGACGTACTTGGAGGGGTCGCTCTCATCCAGCAGGATCTTCTTGGTGTCATTAGCTGGCTTGAACTACTCCACCGGTGACTGGCGAGCCGGCACATCTTGCTGGGTTAGCTTCACGTGATGGAGGAGTTGCCGCTTCTCCTCAGCGATGACCAATGCCTCCGCCAGTTGTGAGCTCTCCTTGGCACACGCCAGGGACTTCTCGAAGCTTCCCGAGACTGTGATCATGCCCTTGGGCCCTGGGAGCTTCATCTTTAGGTAGGCGTAGTGCGGCACCGCCATGAACTTTGCCAGAGCCGGGCGGCCAAGCAATGCATGGTAAGGACTGCTGATGTCCACCTTGCCCAAAGGGGTGCACGAGTGCCCAGGCACGATGCCATGGAAGGTGAGCCGGCTCGGCTTCAGCTGGGCAAGCGGGATGCCCAGCTTCTCCAGGGAGCTTCGGTAGAGAAGGTTGATGCAGCTGCCACCGTCGATGAGCACGCGGGAGAACCGGCACGTATGCGTATCGGAGCGTATGATGGGGTCCAAGACCAGAGCATACTCTCCAAGACTGGGCATTAGTCGCGGATGGTCCTCGCGTCCCCAGGTGATGACCGCCTTGGACCAGTGCATGAACTGGGGCTCTGCAGGCATGATGGCCTTGACCTCTGCCTCATACCAAAGGTCATTCCTTTTGTCCTTGCCCGGGGTAGTGAAGATGTGGTACTGCTCAACATCTGCCGGAAAGTCCTCCTCGCCTTGATCCGATCATCTGCAGTCGGCTCATGCTGCTGGTCCTCCTGACCTCCAGCCGGCTGCGCTTGCAGGCCTCCAGGGAGCTGCCAAGCGCGCTGCTCCAGCTCTCTCATGAAACGGCACTGACGCGTGGAGTGGGTCGCTTCCCTGCCGGGGGTGCTGTGGAACTTGCAGGGCTGGTCAAGTGCAGCATCGAGGGTGTACTTGCCCTCCTTGCGCCCCTGACCACCGCCCGCAGCCGCCGGGCCTCCTTGGTCGGTAGCCGCTCGCTTTGAGCTTGCAGGTCCCTTGGGAAGCTTCTTCATGTGGTCAAGCAACAGATGGATGTGCAGGGCTGGCTGGTAAACTTGAGGCTCCAGCCCTGGCAGTGGCGCCAGAACTGGACGTGGCCCTCCTGCCCCGCCGACCTACCAGACAAGGCGTCCTCGGGTGTTGCTGCTTGGGGCGCAGCCGCCCTGTCCGCGCCCTCCGAAGCCCAGGCTTGTCGATGGCGATCGCTGGACCTCGCTAGGGCCCACGGCGTCGAGTCCATGGGCGCGCTGCTGGCCGTGGACAAGCTCGTCCGGTGCATCTCCATGTGTGTCGTAGAACTCACGGAGTGTGGTGCTCATGTGACGCCGGGCCGCCTCCTCCCCGGCCGCCCTGCTGAGGAGAACGAGGCGCGTCCGCTCCAGGGCCTTCGCGACCCGGGCGGGGTCGATGACGCGGTCGAGCGATGCGCGCAGGTCCACAACAGTGACGTCCGAGGTGTCCTGCTCTGGGAGTGGGGCATTCTGCTCTTGCGGAGGAAGGCATTTGAGCGGCGGGTGCATGGAGCGCGGTTGGTCGCTGCCCTCCTCATCTCCCAGGGCCATCACTTCGACCATGGCGCCAAAGTCATAGCTTTCGCTGCAACTCGAGCCTCCGTCCCAGAGAGGATCGAGGACATCGGTTACCTCCTCCGGGAAGGGCTTGGTGACGTAGAAGCGGTGGCTACCGATGTCGAGGAAGGAGCCGCTGCCACCGAAGCCGTCCCCGAAGCAGGCCAAGTTGTCGCTGATGCAGTCGAGGGTGCCAAACCTCCAGACGAGGCCGGAGGCAACCCTCTCGCTGGGGATAGATGGGGACTTGAATTTGGGGAACTTGACTCCGGTCGTCGCCGCGCGTTGCCCCACGGTGGGCGCCAACTGTTGTGGGAATTTGGGGACAGATGCCATAGGGATGGCTTAACAGAGGGGCTCGATGGTGGTGATGATGGGTCCGGCTCGGGATTGTGCCAACGGAGACACCTCGGTTACCCAGGTTCAGGGCCCTCCACGATGGAGGTAAAGCCCCTACTTCCTGCCTGCTTCTTATTAGCTTTACAGTGGTTACAGTGCTCCTCGAGCTGTTCATCTAGAGGAGGAAGAAGGAGAAGGATTCGATCCCCTAGGCTAAGGGTCCAGACCCCCTTATATAGGCGGGGGTCTGGTTACAAATTAAGTGGCCAGCTGCCCGGTTGCCGGCTCCCCGCGGCTGCATCCTTGGCGTGATCTCCTAGCCCACCTTTGTCCCCTTCTGGCAGTGGCGCTTTATAAAGTGCCTTTTGCCCCCTTGGACCGGCATCTGGGAGGCATATGCCCTCCCTTTTTCCTCGGATCCTTTCGTGGGGAAGGCTCCTACTCTCTGGTTGGTGGAGGCCGGTCGTGGCGGGCATCACTCCCGTCCTTTGCCCCTGGCGATCTTGTTGGGGCCAGGCTGCTTTCGGTGACACAGCCGTTGGAGGAATCTTATCTTCGTAGCCCGGCTCTGGCTCTCCTCGGTGGAGTTGCCAGCCGGCTGCTGGCACAGCCGGCCCTTTTAGCTGGAGCCGGTCTTTCTTGCTTAATGCCGTGGAGACTCCTGGGATGCCAGCCGGCATTATAGCGCCGCCCTTTGCGTACCCCTGAAGTCATCCCCACGACAACGCTCACCCACTCTCTCATTCTCACTGCAACTGCCTCTCCTGTCCCATCATCTTCTCCACTTCGCATCGAAAAAACCCCAAAGAAAAAAACCCCGGTGATGGAGAAGAATGAGATGCCCATTGTCGGTGCTTTCGACGTAGCCACCGGTGCATCAGCCGCTGGCGCATCAGCCGCCGCCCCCGTCCAGGACCCCGTCGCTGCTTCAAACGTAGCCGCCGGCGCATCGGCCGCCGCCCCCGTCTAGGCCCCGTCGCTGCTTCTGACATAGCCGCCGGCGCATCGGCCGCCACCCCCGTCCAGGCCCCCGTCCAGTTCCCCGTCGATTGGGACCCATACGAACAAGAGCCGTACGTCGCCCCGGAGAACCCCTACGACACCAGCATCGTCATCGACGAGGAGGTAACCCTTTGTTCCCTTGTTCTTATCCCATTTCAATCCTTTCTGTGTTAGATCTTGTGTTATTAGGGTTCGTCTGTTCCTAGTTCTATCATTTTGTGTTAGATCTTGCGTTATTAGGGTTCGTCTGTTCCTAGTTCAATCCTTTTGTGTTAGATCTTGCGTTATTAGGGTTCGTCTATTCCTAGTTCTAGATCTTGCATGTTAGATCTTGCGTTATTAGGGTTCATCTGTTCCTAGTTCTAGATCTTGCGTTATTAGTGTTTGTGATTTGCTTTTGCTTAAGATTCGGTTAACTTATGTGAGTAATCAATCCCATCCGGTTAATTTGTGCCGATGATGATGAATATTTGGGCACAAATTGATTCAGGGTTTGGTCAGTGAACAATTGGTTTGTACAAATTTGTTGTGCATGATCTTTGGTTCACTGACTCAAATCCTGGATATAAGTGTGTCCAATGTAACTGAGGCTACCTCTTTTTTTCGTGCCCATATTATCATGCATGATCTTGTGTTCACTCTCTGTTCCATTATCGCTGCAATTGACTTCGTGTTTTTCGATCTTTGGTGCTACGTGACAGGTGCAGAGTAGCAACGTCGACAGCGACGACGAGTCCTTCCACACCAAGACTCGTCACATCCTCAGGAGGCTGCAGTCCGGCCATTACGATCGCCACTTTGCTCGAGGCGTTTACAGGTGCCCCTTCTGCAACAGGAGGCTCCGCGCCACCGACTTCAACTGCCTGGTGAACCATGCCGAATCCATTGGCAGAGCCATTGGCGGCGCTAGAGTTGGAACGACCATGAACATGCATGCGTTCATGGCCAAACACAAAGCACTTGGGATTCACCTGCGCAGCCTCCAAGCTTAATCCCATTCATATAAAATGTAGCTTATGTTGGATCTCGGTCGGTAGTACTGTTATGGGTCCCTACTGTTATCTATGCTATGTTGGCTGCTGTATGCAGCTTATCGTATATTTTCTCTGGATTTGTGCCCTAGATTTCCTACTCCCTCCAATCCATATTACTCTTCGCTAATGTGGTTGTATCTAAACACATTTTAGTGGTTGATACATCCGTATTTGTGAAGAGTAATATGGATCAGAGGGAGTACCTGATTGGGTAAAAACGAAGGCATAAAGAAATGAATGGTGTTAAAAAACAGAAGGAGAAGCTGCTCTAGATTTGCTACCAATTTGGGCATTCAAGAATGAATGAGATCGAGCGAGAGAGAGGAAAAAGGTGCATTAAAAACTGCTAATCTGGGCGAAAGAGACAGAAACCACTCGTGCCCATGTCCCGGACCCACACGGCTCCACACGCTACGGCCCCACACGCTATGGCCCCAGCTCCGCTCGTATGACCAAACATGGTCTCGTCCTGTCCCACGCGGTTCCTTTCTACCAGCCCCACACAACGCGGCCCCAAACGACGTGGCCCCACTCATCAGCATGGAACAGTCAACTAAACGGGATTCCTCCCATCCGAGCTCCTTGTGAGGGTTTCAGACAAGGGCTTGGGCAAAACTGAGGAAAAACTAAGGAGCTGGGGAAAATTGAGTACAACTAAGGACCCGAGGGCACGAAAATAGAAATCCCTTATGGTTTTGCTTGTTCTCAAATTATTTGTATCTAGTCGCCCTCTTAAACTTGAAGGTGTCCTATGCATTTATGTTTTGCTACTATATGAGCGACAAGCTGAATACCACTTTGCTATGTTTTTTTATATGCTTGAAACAAACAATTGACTTTTAATGCATTATTACTCATGATCTTTTGTTTGTGTTACTTTTCATGTTATAACATGGTTGCTAAGTTCTATTGTCAAGATTATATCTTTTATGCCCATGTTTAGAGTACTTTGATCTCAGCACTCAATGACGTACATCGTTTTGATCAAGATTGTGTTGGTGCATGTAACCTCAAAAATTATTGTTTTGTTATCACTTACCTACTCGAGGATGAACAGGAGTTAAGATTAGGGATGCTTGATACGTCTCAAACGTATCTATAATTTTTGATGCTCCATGCCTATTTTACACCAATTTCTTTGTGTTTTGTTTACACTTCATGGCATTTTTATGCATTTTCCGGAACTAACCTATTGACGAGATGCCACAGTGCTAGTTCCCTTTTTTCTGCTGTTTTTGAGTTTCAGAAATGTTACATAGGAAATATTCTCAAAATTGGACGAAACAAAGCCTGAAGTTCCTATTTTCCCCTGACATGAGACGGAGTCCAAAGAAGAGTCAGAGGGAGGCCAGGGGCAACCACACCTGGTGGTGGCACGAGTGGACCCCTAGGCGCGCCACCTTAGGGTGTGGGGCCCCTTGGTGCCCTCTGACATCGCCCCTCTGCCTATATAAAGCCTCCGATGCGAAAACCCTAAATCAATCGGCGTTTTCTCAGATAAAGTTCCGCAGCACCGCCGCCGTCGATAGGGAATTGCCCCCAGAGCCATCTCCATCGACTCCATCGCCATCTTCATCACCGTTGCTATCTCCTATGATGAGGAGGGAGTAGTTCTCCCCCGGGGCTGAGGGCTCTACCGGTAGCTATGTGGTTCACCTCTCTCTCTCCCGTGATGTGATCTATATGTGATAATGAGCTTTATATCTAGTTGAATTGGTAGATGTTGTTTTTCATATACTATGCTACTCCAGTGCTTTATTATTGTAATCTCCGAAGACACCTTGTACCATGATGTGAAGGTGATAGTGTGTCGTGGTTTCGTCAACAGATCTGCCATAGAGGTAGGGGTATGGCGGTTTGTGGAAGGGGGTGAACACGGAGGAGCGATCCAGGACGGTGGTAGCACGAGTTTACCCAGCTTCAGATCCCGCAACGGTGGCGAGACCCTACGTGCTGCTATAATTCACTATATGGCAACAAGTGCTTGGTTACAATGATGAGGTTGGTTGTTTCGCTATGCGATTGGCCGTACGACTCTAATCTTCTAACTTGCCTCAAGGGCTGCTCCACGCCGGGCTTATAAAGGCGCCTGGCGTGGGCTACAAGTTGGTACCGGAGCGGATACAACTTGGAGTCCTAGACTAAGTCCTCTGTGTGTGCTACAGGGTAATCCGCCATGGGCCGTCTTCGAACCCGCCATGGGCCTGCAATCAGCAATCCGCCATGGGCCTGTCTCCGGATCCGCCATAAGCGCCTGCGTCCAGTACCGCCGTGGCAACTTCAGTAACTGGGCCGCCCGGTATAGCGAATCCGCCATACCACCCCTGATGGGCCACCCTGGCTTGCTGATTTAGGACTACGTCGCTGGTATACCTATTTGGTATATCCCCAACAGTAGCCCCCAGGGAACTTCAAGATTGCCATCTACATCCGCCATGCTTGTCCTTGATAGGTCATTTCCGCCATAGCTCTTCTTTGCTGGGATGGCGGTCATCTTGATGTTCCTTCTTCCATATATCAATCCGCCGTAAATAACGGATCAAGCGACGTAGTTATCTTAGCGAAATTTTCGGGATCCAGTGGATCATACCGTTGAAATCCGCCGTAAATTTCGGCACACAGTTCCTTCTAGGGCAAGATTCACAGTGCACGCACTGTTTTCACCAAGTTACTTTTTTACCCTTGGACACGTGTCACCAAATTAGGGTTTCTGCGATCAGGATGAGCGGTAGCGATGGCGGGCACGAATCTCGAGGCCTGGGGTCTATATATACCCCGGCCTCTCACCCCCGGCCAGTTACCACTCATTCGCCCCCGCCGCATTCTCTCTCCTCAGCGCCACCACGAGAGCTTCGTGATCTCCGACGAGCCACCGCGGAAAACCTCGCCGCCGGTAGCATTTTCCGCCGGACTAACTCATTCACGTTCTTCAAGTGTTTCATAGCAAAACCTTCGCTTCGCCTGACACCATGAACTCCGGATCACCAACCCGCCACCATTCTGATGCTGAAGAGGAAGCCTCCCCTCTGCAACAATCAGTTCAAGGAGAGCGTCCCGAGATGGCGGATTTGGACCCAGAGGACAACCTGTCCGAAGCTGAAGAGGAGATGGCGGGTACCAACCCAGATGATCCTGTGGATAAGGAAGCGGATGGCGAGGCTGAGGAGGAAGATGCTAAGGACGAGGAAGAGCAAATCCCTCAGAACCTTCATGGGTATTGGCAGAAATCCCATGTTAAGGATTCTGACGTCCAAGCCATGGAAAGCGAGGGCACTGTGGCTCCTCAAGCTGAATCCGGATGGCGGACTGACTTCAAGGCCCCAGTGCCTCTTCCTAACCCCTCCAAGATCGTGATGCTCAAATTTCACGTGGAGAGGTGTCTCAGTATGCCTCCATCTCTTTTCTTCACTAATCTTCTGAAGTTCTATGGACTGCAGCTCCACCACATATCACCAAATAGCCTGGTGTCTGTGGCGGGTTACGCAGCCTTGTGCGAGGGATACCTTGGGATCCGCCCCAGGGTGGACCTCTTCCAACTTTTCTTCTCTGTGCGGGCCAACTATGAAGATGACGGATCTCTTCGAACCTGCGGGACGGTTTGCTTTCTTCCACGAAGGTCAAAGGAATACCCCTTCATCATGCCATTGGATTCCGCCATAGGATGGAGAGGGTCCTGGTTCTATATGGCGGACAAGCCTGCGCCATCTCAAGCCCGCGGCCTTCCTCCATTCAAGAACGTAGCTGCCGAGTCCCGCGACTCCTGGACGGCTGTCAATGACGAATCCGCCACCCCCTATGTCAAGCTCTTGGCTCGGCGGATTGCCAAGCTATCTGTGGATGGCTTGAGGGGGATTGACACCATCAACTGCTGGATATCCCGGCGGATCCAGCCGCTGCAACACCGCGATCGCCTGATGCACGAGTATACTGGTGCAAATGATGGCATGCGTTGTTCAGACCAGGAGCTGGACCCTAAAATTGTCGAGAAGCGCATTCGTTCCTTGATGAAGTCTCCTAGGAAGAAGCCCTTGAAGTTTGGCATGGCTATGTTTGAGAATGGCAGCTGCCCTTTCGTAAGTTCCCATTCCGCCATCGTACCTTTTGATACTTTGACATTTCATAATATTTTTCTTCTTATCAGCTCAAATCGCTTGGTCCTGTTCACTTTGCCCATCCCCTTCGCCGTTCCAACCTCAAATCTGCCGCTAAGGAAGAAGTTGTTCATTCTAGCGGAAACAAAGAGGAGATGGCGGGGAATGTTGAAGATACAGCCCATACGACCTAGGAGAAGGTGGTTCCCAAGAAACGGGCTGGTAGTGGAAAAACCCGTGGTAGTGGCGGGAAATCTGCTGATTCCCATCGTTTCAAAGCTCAACGCAGGGCGGAGCTAGAAAAACCATCCGAAAGTACCGCTACCATCAATCTGCCCAAGTCAAGGTAATCTTTGGACACCCTTTTTCATTGTTTTGCTGCTTTCCACCTCTAATCCCTTTTTTCTTAGAAGAAAGAAGCCTACTGTCAAGGAGCCGTCCTCCAAGCGAGCCAAGCCCTCCCCTGCGACTATCCCGCTCACCCCCGATGCACCAACTCCCTCCATTCGTATCGATATTGATATGGAGGATGCTGGTGGTCAGTTTGACCCTACGCCAGAAATCAACCCAACGACTGAAGCTGCGGCTAATGATGTCGTCCAAAGCGAAAAGGCTTCTGGCTCTCAGGGTCAAATGGCGGATACTCCGTCTAGGGGCAGCCTATACTGGAGACAAAAGCAACTTGAGGTCGTCAATCTTATTTCTAGCCAGGAAGATGCCAGCAACCAGCTGTCTAGCGGCATTGCCGCTTTTGTTGAGAAAACATCGACTATGAAGAAGGTATGTACTCCCAGTAGCCCCCGAGCGCCATGGCGGATTACAGACTCGATCCGCTATGGGGCTTCAAGATTGACTTCTGTAAGTTTTTGAATAGCTTAGCCCTCGAGCGCTGGTAGTTCACACAGTGCTCTATAGAGAACTTTTAATTTTCATACTGAGTAGCCCCCGAGCGTTATGACGGATAACTATCCGGCATAAAGCTCTTAGGAAGACAAAAAATCAGCATAAGTAGCCCCCGAGCATCATGGCGGATAATCCTTCCATCATGATGCTCTAAGAGTGACTACAAAATCATCGTGAGTAGCCCCCGAGCGTTATGGCGGATATGTATCCGGCATGAAGCTCTAAGAGTAACTAACACTTCAACTTTGTTTTGCCAGAATTACAAGAAGGTAGTGGAAGACCTAGTCCAGGTTGTCAGCTCGCAAGAGAAGGAGCTGGCAGCCAAAAGCGCTCGTGTAGCGGATTTGCAGCAGCAGCTTGAGAATAGCGGTACTTAACCTTAAGTTTCCTTTCCTTTATGCTTATTCAATCAAACGCTGAGCTGACAAAATTCCGCCATGCAGATGCTGCCAAGCTCAAGTCCACACTTGAGGGGATGAAGAAAGGCCACGCCATTGCGATGGATGGGCTGAATGAACAGCTCCGGAAATCGCTGGCTGAAAACGCCACCCTCGAGAGACAGCTGAAGGACCAGGAGAACCAAGGCAAGAAGAAGGACAAAGAGATAGCGGATCTCCGCAAAGCCGCCGCTGATTTTGAGAAGCGGCGTGAAGGCTTTAACGAGCTCCTCCATCACTTCCAGGACAACTTGCTAGGTACCGTTTCTTCGTATAACATAAAGTTTCTTCAATTTTCTGCTATGTCGTGCGTGATGCATCTTCTTTTTCCGCTATGCAGTCGCTTTGGGGCAGGGGGAGATGGACACTGCTGAGGGCTTGCGCATGGCTACCGACGCAGCGAGGAAGGAGCTTGATGGCCTTCTCAGCGCTGGTCGCCAAGCGTGCGGGAGCCTACAGATAGCGGGTTCTTCCAACCTCTCCGCCATCGCGCTCACACAGAAGCTTCTGCTAGTGCCGGGGCTGGTGGCGGACTGGAAGCTGTCCTCCGCTCGGGGTGGTGCCAGAATGGCATTGACCTTGGCAAAGGCCCACTATCCCGAGATGGACCTGGACCAGCTCACCTCCGGCATCCCTGAGAGCGGCGAGGACGGCGTGCCGGTGGACGAGGCCGCCATCCGGCAGAGCATGCTTGGATACGATCAACTGTGTGCTCTTGGCACTCAGTTGAACGTATACTATGAAGCATACGAGCTGCCAGGGTCGCCAAGCCAAGCTTCGGCATCCGCCTCTGCTGCAACTGCAGGTGGTGATGGCGGTGACGAGGTGTCCTCCAAGGTTCCGCCATCTTCTTGAGATGTGCCCTGCGATATGGCAGGAAAAATACTTTGCATTAATTCGGCCCCTGAGTGGGTCTGTAAGCTTAAACTTAAACTGCGTGTGAATGCTTGTGCACTGCAACTGATCTGCTTGTGGCGGATCAGTGGAATACTTGTGAACTTTTACAGTTTGTTTTTTATGAAGTGGTTTGATTGCGCGAAGAAACTGCCAGGCCTAATTTTATGCAACTTGCAGTTTTTGCCCAAAAAACAACACTTTGAAAAAATTTAACGCGTAGGATTATGCGATCCGCCATCCGGCTTTCTGTGCTTGACTTTTCGTGAGATGGCGAAATCTTCGCACGAACAATCCGCTAGGGCGACGATACTTAATAGCAACCGTCCAAAACCCTAGGCAGATGGCGGCTCAGATCGTCAAAAAGTCACTACTCTGGAATCCACACAGAAAACATCGGATGAAGATCAAAACACAAAAAAGCTACGCGGACCGCTTATGGCGGATTTAAAAGAGACGCAAGTGCAAAGCACAATTGCGCAAAAAGGTTCTATACGATCTAAATGAACAATAAAGGAGGTAAAAGACTCAGAAAAAATCAAGAGTGAACCACATGCTTTATTTCATTGATCATATAGAGGTGCCTATTACATAGCTAGAGAAGTGCTAAGTGTAGAAAGGACGTAGCTGTGCGATGTTCCATGGACGATCTGTCTCGTCGTAGATATCGTCAGGGTCTCTTCGTTTGCGCTTCTTACTTGGTCGCTTATCTAGCTCGCGAATATCAACGAGGTAGTAGGAACCATTCAGTAGAGCTTTGCTGATGACGAAGGGTCCTTCCCAAGGCGGGGATAGCTTGTGGGACTTCTGCTGTTTCAGACGTAGTACCAGGTCACCTTCTTTAAACGAGCGTTGGCGAACTCGCCTGCTGTGATAGCGGCGGAGATTCTGATGGTAGATGGTGGATCGCTGGGCTGCTAGGTCTCGTTCTTCTTCCAGCAGGTCCACAGATAGTTGTCTGGACGCTTCTGCATCTTCTTCCTTGTAGGCCTCTACTCTTGGAGAATCGTACTAAACATCACTTGGCAAAATTGCCTCTGCTCCGTAGACTAAGAAGAAAGGGGTAAGGCCAGTTGATCTATTTGGCGTGGTCCGTAGACTCCACAGCACAGATGGCAACTCCTCTGCCCAGGCTCCAGCTGCTCTGTGCAACAGTGCTTCTAGGCGTGGCTTGATCCCTGACATGATTAGTCCGTTGGTTCGCTCAACTTGGCCATTAGACTGTGGGTGTGCCACAGATGCTAGGTCAAGGCGGATTCCATTGTGATGGCAGTATTCTTCAACTTCTCCTTGAGACAGATTAGTGCCATTGTCGGTGATGATGCTATGTGGGATGCCGAATCTGACCACAATGTCCTTGACAAATTTGAGGGCAGTTTTGCCATCAAGTTTTCTGATGGGCTTAGCTTCTACCCACTTCGTGAATTTGTCTACCGCTACCAGGAGGTGCGTAAATCCCGAAGGCGCTGTTTTTAGCGGACCCACCATGTCTAGGCCCCAGACTACAAAAGGCCAAGTTATGGGGATTGTATGCAGTGCTGTGGCGGGCATATGGGTTTGCTTGGAGTACATCTGGCAACCGTGGCAGAGCTCCACAATGCGGTCTGCATCTGCCTTGGCTGTTGGCCAGTAGAATCCATGGCGGAATGCCTTAGCTACGAGGGATCTGGCGGCGGCATGATGCCCACATTCGCCTTCGTGGATCTCTCTTAGTATTTCGATTCCGTCCACTTGGGATATGCACTTCATGAAAACTCCCGAAGTGCTTCGTTTGTAGAGTTGGCCATCTATGATGGTGTACACTTTGGCTCTACGCTCGATTTGTCTTTTCTGGACTTCGTCTTCAGGAAGCTTCTTGGTCGTCAGAAATTCCAGGTAAGGCTCTGCCGATGGCGGATTGCTTGGCAAAACCGCCATAATAGGGGAGCTCGCTAGCTCCGGATTTTCTGGATCCGCCATCTTAACTGATGGTACGCGCAGATGCTCGAGGAATACGCCTGGCGGAACTGCCTTACGGCTGGATCCCAGTTTGGACAAGGTATCGGCCGCCATGTTATCTTCTCGCCGTACATGTTTTATGTCGTAGCCGAGGAAACTTTTGGCCATCTCGTCTACTTCATCTCTGTATGCCGCCATGACTTCGTTCCGAGCTTTATACGTGCCAGCCACCTGTTGAGCCACAAGGTCAGAGTCTCCACAGCACATGATGTGTTGTACGCCGATCTCCTTTGCGACACGTAGCCCATGTAGTAGCGCTTCATATTCCGCGATGTTGTTGGTGGTGGGGAAGTGAATCTGGAGAACGTAGCTTAGCTCATCTCCCTTGGGAGATTTGAGTGTCACTCCAGCCCCGAGCCGTGTAGCAACTTTGAGCCATCAAAGTGCATCACCCAATGCTCTGGTTCTGGGACAGGCGTAGTTTCCTGCGCTTCCTTCCAATCCGCCATAAACTCCGCCAAAGCCTGAGACTGATGGCGGTGCGAGGCTTGTAGTCGATGTCGAAAGAGGCCAATTCAATGCCCCACTTCGCAACTCGTCCTGTTGCGTCGCTGTTGTTGATGATGTCCTTCAGTGGGGCTTTGCTCACCACTGTGATCTTATGGTCATAGAAGTAATGCCTTAACTTACGGGAAGCTAGGAAAACTCCGTATGCCAATTTTTGGTAGTGAGGGTAACGCTGCTTGGATTCCGTCAGGACCTCGCTGACATAGTAGACTGGTCTCTGTACGCCATACTCATGCGCTTCTTCCTTACGCTCTACCACCATGACGATGCTGACCACCCTATTGGTTGCCGCCATGTATAGTAACATGGGTTCCTGGTCTTCGGGAGCCGCTAGGACTGGTGCAGTGGATAACACTCTCTTCAGATCCTTTAGTGCAGCGTCTGCCTCGTCGGTCCAGACGAATTCGTCTGATTTCTTCATCAGCTTGTAGAGTGGCAAAGCCTTCTCGCCAAGACGACTGATGAATCTGCTCACTGCTGCCACGCAGCCTGTGAGTCGCTGTACATCTTTTAGGTCGATGGGCCGGGAGATGTCGAGGATTGCCTTGATCTTCTCCGGGTTAACTTCAATTCCGCGGTGGGAGACGGTGAATCCTAGGAGTTGTCCAGCCGGGACCCCGAAGACACACTTTGTTGGGTTAAGCATCATGTTGTACTTCCTGAGATTGTCAAACGTCTCTTTTAAATCCGCTATAAGGCCATCTTGCTTCTTAGACATAACTACGATGTCGTCCACGTATGCGTGGATATTTCGTCCGATTTGATCCGCCAGGCACTTTTGCATAGTGCGCTGATACGTTGCTCCTGCGTTTTTCAGACCGAATGGCATTGTGACATAGCAATATGTGCCATAAGGTGTTACGAACGACGTAGCGAGCTGATCGGACTTTTTCATCTTGATCTGGTGGTATCTGGAGTAGGCATCTAAGAAACACAGTAGCTCCGATCCCGCCGTCGCGTCAATGACTTGGTCAATGCGAGGCAAGGGAAAAGGGTCTTTTGGACATGCTTTGTTCAGGCCAGTGTAATCTACACACATGCGCAGAACTTTTGTGTTTTTCTTAGGAACTAGCACCGGATTTGCCACCCACTTAGTATGTATCACTTCCTTGATGAAGCCTGCTTTCAACAGCTTGGAAATTTCCTTTGCTATGGCGCGGCGCTTTTCATCGCCGAAGCGTCTCATGGCTTGTCTTACTGGCTTTGAGCCAGGAATTATCTGCAGAGCGTGCTCGGCGAGTTCCCTGGGTACACCCGTCATGTCAGATGGCTGCCATGCGAAGATGTCCCGGTTCTCACGGAGGAACTCGACGAGCGCGCTTTCCTATTTGGGGGACAAATTTGTCCCAATGGCGGTGGTCTTGGCGGCATCACCAGCGACAAGTTCCACCTGTTTTGTATCGACTGTAGGCTTGAAGGTGGGCGGGGAGGCGGAAACCTCTTGCTTGGATGCCGGCATCTCCGCGGGGTCCGTAGCGACATGGATTTCTTTGAATTCCTCGCCGAAGAACACTGCTTCCGCGAAGGCGGCTTCTCCTTCCTCGCACTCCTTTGCCTTTCGGAAGCTGCCATAAACGGTGATTATGCCATCCGGTCCTGGCATCTTCAGCTGATTGTAGATGTAGCATGGCCTCGCGTGAAAGCTGTGGAAGGCTGGGCGCCCGAAGATCACGTGGTAAGTGCTTTTGAACGGGACAACCTCAAAGGTTATGGGCTCTTCTCTGTAGTTTTCCTCACTACCGAAGGCGACCTCGAGTGTGATGGACCCGAGGGACTTGGCTTGGCGACCAGGAACCACCCCGTAAAAGGTGACCGCGCTATGGCGGAGTTGGGTCTTGGTAAGGCCGAGCTTTGTCAAAGTTTCCACGTACATGATGTTCAGGCTGCTGTCGCCATCCATTAAGCATTTGGAGAACTCATAGCCATGGATTACAGGGCATACTACCATGGCGTAATAACCATATGGGATGTGCTCTGGATGATCATCGCGGGCTCCAGTGCACCGGTACTTCGGACCATCTGACGTACTGGCGGAATTTTTGGCACGGTGGCATTAAGTGAGCGCATAGCAGCTCTCTGTGCCTTAGCCGTGGGGGGTCCAAGGAATGTGTGAAAGGCGCCCTCCTTTTTTGTCTCTTGATTGGGTTACCCTTGCCAGCAACCACCCTCTGCCTTTTCGGCGGGTTTGGGCGCAGGGTCTTCGTCCATATCACTGCCATCTCTAGACTCCTTGTCTTTGTCCATTTTCCCTTTTGCCACGAGGCCGTTGACGTCGGCTGCGTTTGAACAGCTTCTTGATCCGCCTTGAGGTCGTTGACAAACTTGCAGTTCCGATTGGTGTGGTTGCACTTTCCCGACGCGTCACGATGGGCAAACATGGCATATCGCGGTATTCATCGTAGGACACGGGGGCGGATGGCGCCGAGCGGGAGTTGCGAACTCGTGGCTGGCCACCGCCACCTCCGCGTCCCCTGCCGCGCTGGCTGCTTTGGCCCTTGTCAGCAAAGGTTGTGGCCACCATGTCCGGAGCCTGCGGCTCTTCGGGGCGGATTCTTCTGTTTGTTGCTGTTATTCGCTTCCAGTGTTCTGGATGGCAGAAGCCTTCAGCGATTCGCGGGCGTCGTCGTCGCGGCCGCGTGTTGCTTGCGATGGTG